>PVJC01008292.1:0-48927 GCA_004026665.1 Murina feae | reverse complement strand
AAAGTGGATCAGCCCAAATCCATCACCATCCTTGAAAATAACACCAGTGATGTTATGTTTCTACATCTGTAATTTGGAGCTGAGAATGACCAATTGTAGGGGTGTTAACTGGAAGTCCTTTATGGAGGACAATTGACTAATACGTCAAAATTTCAAATGCCCATACCCGTTGACCTAGCAATTCTACTTCTAGGGATATATCCTAAAGAACGGGGGAGTGCTCGCTTCAGCAGCACATATACTAAAATTGGAACAAGACAGAGAAGATTAGCATGGCCTCCAGGCAAGGATGACACACAGATTCCTGGCACATTCCATATTAAAAAGGAACAGGGGAAATGTGTGTACAAGGATATTTATGGCCCTTATGTCTGTATAAACATAAGATTGGAAACACTCAGATAGGAAATTGACTAAACAAAATTATGGTATATTTGTAAATGGAATATTATGTTGTTAAAAAATAAAGGCAGCTTTAACTAAATGTAAAAGGAACAATTTCCAAGATGTTTTGTTAACTGAAAAAAAAACAAAACATAGTTATTGGTATATTTTTAAAGAAGCAACTATACTCATTTGCTCCTATATGCATAGAATATGTTTATAAGGAATTCAACAATCTGGTAATAGTTACTGTCTCTGGGTAAGGATTTAAGGTGTCCTGAGGTCAGGAATGAGAGCAATATTTATTTACTCAGTGTAAATACTTTTTTTAAATATTAAACTTGTGCCATATGAATGAATTAGATTGCATCCAACCAGTTGAAGGTGGGTCTCATTCAATCAGTTGAAGGCCTTAAGAGAAAAAGATTGAGATCTCCCCAAGAAAGAGACAATTCTGCCTCAGAAATGTCTTCTGACTCAAGACTACAACATCAATTCTTCCCTGGGTCTCCAGCTCGCCTTCCTTTGATTTCAGACTACCAGCCTACTACAATTACATGAGTCAATTCCTTAAAATAATGAGGGAGATAGAGATGATAGAGAAAGAGATGCATTAGTTCAGTTTGTCTGGAGAACCCCTAGCCCACTATCATAGGGATGGCTCATGTCATCAGACATCACATAGCACACAACACTCTTGGTATAGCCTCTGCTAACCTCTTATTTATCAGTGTGTGTATGTCCAATCCAGCTAGCTAGGCTACCAGGTCTTTGTGAACAGGCTCCGTGACACCATCATCAACATGCCTCCAACATCCAACAGAGAACCTACACCAGGAACAAGAGCCCACTAAAGATGTGCTGTTGAATGAAGCAGCACTTTTAGTGACAATGGTCCTGATGCTAAATGCTTGGGTTTGGCTCATCCACAGATCAGCATCCAAATCAGCTCAAGAGGAGGAACATGAAGGCAAAGAAAAATAAAGAGGAAAAACAAGCCTTACCAGTTATTTTCCATTACTAGGATACTTAATTTACATGTGATTGTGAGCACCACTTAGACTGTCAAAGGCAATTCACTGTTCACATTTAATTGAGCAGGCCACCGTAGTGAAGTTTCCACACATAAGACTTATTTACACTGTTTTAAAATTAAAATCAAGAATTCCCTTTTAAAATAAAATATATTAAATAGAATAAAATATAAAGATGTTAATAGTTATGTCTTTCGGTGATGGGACTCACAGATCATATTTCTCTTCTTTATGCTTTAGACTATTTTTCCACAGAGTGGAAATAAGATAACTGTATTAAAAGAAAATGAAGTCTGTACCACAAAACCTATAGTGTTGATTAGAATTCATTTGGGATATGATTCATCATATATATTGTTATCTGTGATTATCACTCTCCATTAAATCTCAGATGTCTGTAGAGTTTTATTGTTCCTTTTTATTGTTATTATTATTCCAGAGAGAAAAGGAGAGGGAGAGAGAGAGAGATAGAAACATCAATGATAAGAGAGTATCATTGATCGGCTATTTCCTGCATGCCCCACACTGGGGATTGAGCCCGCAACCCAGCCACATGCCCCAACTGGAATCAAACCATGATCTCCTGGTTCATAGGTGGACACTCAACCACTGAGCCACTCCGGCTGGGTTCACTGTCCTTCTTAAAAAAAAAAGTTTTTAATCCTCATCATAGGATATGTTTATTGATTTTACAGAAAGAAGAAGGGGAAAGGAAAGAGAAAGAGAGAAACTTTCATCGATTGTCTCCCTTACATGCCCTGACCGGGGATTGAACTGCAACCTGGGTAAATGCCCTGACCAGGAATCAAACCCCAGACCTCTCCGTGCATGGGACGACATTCCAACAAACTGAGCCACACCATCCAGGGCTCATTGCCCATTTCAAAAGAGGAAATTATGACCCTCAACTCCAGGATCAAAATACCATTGCTGAAAATCAGACTAAAATCTAGTTTAAAAACCTCCGCAGACATCTTTCACAACAGTTTTTTAATTATTTGCAAGGATTAAAAGATTACAAGATTATAAAATTAATTCATCTTTGACAAGTCATCTGAATACTATGGTTTAATTTTCTGATCAGTAAGATTATTTTCAATGAGCACCAACACCAGTAGTTCTGTCCCCAGAGAAAATTGATTTATAACCATGTCAAATGGAGATTTTCTTTTACTTCCTGATTTTACTGTTCTGTCTTCAGCTGCCAATCCAGAACTTAGAGGCTGTCCCCTGAGAACAAGGAGGCAGAATAGTCTGTGGCCTTCAGAGGTCATCCTTGAAAGCAGGAAACACTCAGCTTTGACATGCTCTATTAAAATCAATATGACATGGTGTAGAGAAAGGAAGCAGGTGGCGGAGTACAGTTACATCAATATTTTTCTTTATTATATAATTTGCATTAAATTCTGTTACAAGACAAGAGGATTAAATGAACCATGAGAGATACAAAAATATATATGATGAATCATATCCCAAATGAATTCTAATCAACACTATAGGTTTTGTGGTACAGACTTCATTTTCTTTTAATATAGTTATCTTATTTCCACTCTGTGGAAAAATAGTCTAAAGCATAAAGAAGAGAAATATGATCTTGGGTCCCATCACCAAAAGACATAACTATTAATATGTTAGCATATTTGATCACAATAATTTTTTTTGTATATAATTGTGAATCTTGCTTTTCCACTTAACACTATCCTATATAATCCTATATAATAAAAAGCTAATTAATATGCAAATGACTGAACAGGGGAAGGACCAGTCGCTATGACTTCCACTGACCACGAGGGGGCAGACACTCAATACACAGGAGTTGCCCCGTGGTGGTCAGTGCACTACTACAGGGGGAGCACTGCTCAGCCAGAAGCCAGGCTCGTGGCTGGTGAGTGCAATGGGCGAGAGGGCTCAGGAGGGGCTGAGGGAACCCCTCAAGTGCAGGAATTTCGTGTTGGGCCGATAGCTATAAAATAATTGGCTATGTTATTATAACATCCTCTTCCTTATAAGGACTCATATTATCCTCATTTTTTACATAAAGCTTTTTCCAAGGCCCCAGAGCTAGTAAGCAATAGAGCTAAGACTCTAACCCACCTCCAAAACCCATGCTCTTCATACTATGTCCCACTCCTTAAAAATAGTCATTCCTTTTGGCCCAGTAAATAACCTTTTAGAAATCCATATGAACTCTGAAATGTACAAGTCTGGGACATCTTGAAATGCAGAAAAGCAAGAAACTATTAAAGACTAAATAGGTCATGTCAAAAGACAGCCAACTTCAGTCAAAAGGGCACATATGACTAGCAAAAAGAATAATAATTAAACAATTAAAATGTTAAATACATAAAAACTCATCCATTCAGACTAATGCTTTTTAAAAAACGTGTAGGTTGTTACAAGTTTACAAACTCATTACTTTGAAAATTTATAAATATGTAGAAAGAATCAAGAATTTACCCTGCTTTTCCTATACAAGTTGTATTTCAGAGCAGCCTAATAATTGATGAGGATAAATTCTTTTTTATAGAAGAGTGATGGCTAATTAATGCGGAAGGAATCACAGGGCAGGGGAGGGGGGGCGGAGAGGGGGAATGCCATTTCAATCCTTAATGAGACCCTGGATCTAGGCCACGGTTGCAGGGAACGCTGCAGCCCCTGGTGAAATGTTATAAGAAACTCGCAGAGGACAGGGCATGATGACACCACCGACATGACTGAAAGCGAGGCCACCTGACAGCATGAGCTCCCGATATGACTCAACAGAAAGGTCACGAGATAAGGAATAACATGACCTAAAAGAAATTTGAACTTCAGTCGAATTAAGCCTCAGACCTGTTTATGGGAAATGCAGAGAACAGAGGCACAAGTCAAAGGCATCCCAGAAAAACAATGGTGCAATTCTAGAATATGGAACATAGAGGATAAATAATTCGATTTCACCAACAAAATCAATGGCATGAGAGGGAGGAGGAACTATGCAGACTAAATACTGTGGACTTTATTGGTTCATATTATTTGAATAACCAACTGTAGAAGAACAAATTTGAGACAATTGGGGACATTTGAATATGCACTGGGTAGTAGAATTTAAGACATTTTTGTTGGATATATAATACCCAGGTGGTTACCTGTTTAAAGTCTTATTGCTTAAATGCATAAAGTACTTTACGAGGAAAATGACACAACATCTGGTATTTCTTCAATTATTCCGGGGGGTCGGGAGGAAGTGTATGTGTGTGTGGGGGGGGGGGGGGGGGGGGGGGGGGGGGGGGGGGGGGGGGGGGGGGGATATGGGTGTGTGAGTATGATGGGAAGGAGCAGGAGGTAGAGATGGGTAAATGAAACAAGAGTTATAAAGTGTTGATAATTGTCAAAGCTGAGTGATGAGTACATGAAGGTTCATTATACTAGTTTGTCTACCTTCGTGGGTTTTGTATATTCCAAAAATAATCTGAGGAAAAACTGTCAGAAAAACCTGCTCCATATGCTTCTTGCTGATTTCTTATCTATATTTGAAATGGATCACTGCACGTATTATCTGACTAGTTTTGAAACTGATGATTAAAAAAAGATAAACTATGTTCTTTTGTTACCCACTGCCGAAACTTTAAATAGAAAGAGCATGAAAACTATCAATTTCAGAAATAAATTAAGGAAATTAAAAGATCTATGATATGCTCAGTGAACATGTCTTTCCTGTCACAAAGAAATAATTTGGAGGCGGAAAGAGAACATAAATGCTGCAGATCAATTGTCTGTGATCTTCTTTAAAGAGATGAAGGTTATTTTTTCCCCCAAAAAAATCTGATGCTGTGGGTAACAACATGAAACAAAATTATGTGTGAAATGAGAAAAAGAACACTTGTGACAGCCTTGCTTTTCCAGGGATACAATGAAGCAAGCCAACAGCATCCAGGGGTTAAAAATAAGACCATCCACCATATGCCCACACACATTCCATATAATGACAGCTGGGGATCTAATTTTAAAAACACACTAGATTTTCAAAATACTTCAGAAACATCTATCTAAACAATGGATTAGAACTTGATTGAAAAATAAATAATTGAAACACCAAAAGCTCACTGAAGAAATGATGTTATGTGGGGAGCCTTCCCATAGAAGCAAAGCCCTTTGGGTTCAAAAGTTTCTGCTGAATGAAACTACTGAATATTTTAATTTTCAATTTGTGAAGGAAAAATTATTTATTCTGATTCGCTAGTTTGTTTCTAACCTCTGTATTAAAGCAACTGGGACAATAAATCCTATCTAATAAAGATGGAATATGCTAATTGACCCTCATGCCGTCACAAAGATGGTGGTGCCCTCAGCCAATTAGGAAGGAATATGCTAATTAACTGCCACACTTTCAAAGATGGTGGCACCCACAGCCACAAGATCAGCCCCACCAGAGTGGCAGGCGGGCCCGGCTGCTCTGCGCGCCTGCCTCCAGAGACCCCCAGTCCCCTTAGGCCTCCAGCTTCCCAGGGCCACCTGAGGCTCAGGCAAGCCTTGGATGATGATTTCCCAGCCTCCCAGGGCCGGCCTGAGGCACAGGTAACCAGGGCTGGCTGAGGCTTGCGCTGCCAGCAGTGGCAGCAGCAGAGGTGTGATGAGGCGTCACCTTCCCAATTGCCAGTTTGCCTCCTGCCCCTGAGGGCTCCTGGACTGTGAGAGAGGGAAGGCTAGGCTGAGGGACCCAGTGCATGAATTTTCATGCACCAGGGTTCTAGCCATTTATAAGATGCTTAGACCAAACCAGAGTATGCACTTAGGTCAGGTTCCTGCGAACCAGACTCTGAGATATAAGGTCACATGCAGGGGCTTTACTGGGGTGTGTTTCTTAGAGCACACCCCAACAGATGAGAGGAGCAGATGGGCACAGGAAGAAGCTGAGCTGTGATGTAAGTGCAGAGTTCTTAGCCAATACCACAGGGAAATGGGAGTGGCCCTTTCAGAGTTGCCCTCATTGAGGCAAGGGTGCCAAGACTTCCTATCTTCACAGAGGTCCATCTCTGGTAATGGACTGTAACCTTGGGCCATTCCTGAGTAGGACTCACTGATGAGTCCTTGTGCAGGAGTCATATCCAGCTCTTCTCACTGCTTGGGAAATGAATTCTTTGGTCCTGACTGGGAAGTCTAGGGAGTAAAACTGTCCATCATTATAGTCCATCCCTTGTAATACCTTCATATACTCTCATCCCACCTGAAATTAGCTCCATATGATTCTGAATTATCTGTTTTTCCAGGGAAGCTTGTAAGAGACAGTTTTTGGGATTCTTGCCACTATACCTGATATCATTATTTCCCTCTCCTATTGCCCTTTCTGGGCTCCCCTACACCCTCACATGGCACTCTTACTAGTCTGGGTTGCTTACCTGGTGGAGTGACCTAGGTTCGCATTCCTGAGTGCTCTGAGCCCTAGGTCAGCATGAAGACATGGCTGTGGTGGTAAACAGCCAAATGCAAGCCATTGCTCTTGCTCACTTACCATTACATTTGATAAGGGAGTACCAAGAACAACCCAGTGGCTGCAACCAGGCAGCAGTTGTACCTTAAAGTTTCATGGAAACCTTACTGTAGACTCTGAAGGAAGCATTCCTGTCTGGGAACCAGGACCCCAGAGACTCAATGTGCAGTCACCAGGAAGCACAAATCCCCCAACACATCCTGGGGAATAATGGTAAGTGGAGTCAGGCCTGCTTCCAATTCTTGTTTAATGCACCTATTGGGAGCACAGCATTATATAATGGACATTGATTCAATGCCACTGCATCCTCATAGGGTGTCATCTCCAGGCTGTCACCTGAGCTGTGGTTTTGAAAGGCTCTATTGGGCAAGCAGCTCTGGGTAGATAGTATGGTGTGGGTGGGATCCAGTCATTTATGCCTATTGTTGCTCTTCCCGACGTGGCCGACACCTGCCATATTCTGCACGCACCCTCTGGTGGTCAGCGCACATCATAGCGACCAGTTGTTCGGTTGTTCTGCCATTCCATCTATTTGCATATTAGGGTTTTATCTAATCTAATAAAAGACTAATATGCAAATTAACCATCACTCTGAGACACCTAAGCCACGCCCACCAGTTGATCAGAATGGCTGTATGCAAATTAACTCAGCCAAGATGGAGGCCAGCAGCCATGGAGCTAGAGCAAACAGGAGGCTTCCATTGCAACTGCCTGCCTAGACCAGCTGGACCTCTGCTCAAGGCAACAAAGTTTCAATTATAGAAGATAAATAAACCCCAGAAACCTGGTTCCAGCCAGCCTCACTGGGACCTTGGGTCAATGTGAGCTGTGGACAGCCTGAAAACGGCCCTCAGACCCTCACCCAGGCTGGCCACACCCCCATGGGAAAAGGGTTCCCACTGGGGGGCTTGGCCAGCCTGTGAACAGCCATCAGCCACTCACCCAGGCCGGCCAGGCACGCCAGCAGGTGGACATCCCCCAAGGGGTCCCAGACTGCGAGAGGGCACAGGCCAGGCTGAGGGACCTCCCCCCCACCCAAGTGCACAAATTTTTGTGCACCGGGCCCCTAGTATATATATAGATGATCACAGTATTAACTTTTTAAAACTCCAAATTAATGAATCTTTGGACACATCTGACTTGCAACATCTATCTAGTTCTCAGGTAAGGATTTGTGGATTGGCCCTGGTGGCTCTCTTCTCCTTCCCTTTTTGCCAGTATGATCCCCTTCTTCCTTTCCTGGCCGCAATTGGTCAGTCTGGAATAAGAGCTGCCCTTGATCAGGCATCCCATCCTCAGTGTGTCAGCACCTGTTAGGCACCTGGCTTCCTAGTGTTTGGAATTCCTACAGTGTCTCTGCAAGGGATTTGTAACTAGCCCTATTTTAGATGAGGAATCTGAGATGAGAGAAACAATGCAACTTAGCAAAGGTAAAGAACTACCAGGGCTGAACACGGTGGTACCCCAGTCTCTAGTCACAGCTGCTGCTCCTTCCACACACCAGGCTGGGCTGTACTTGAAGAAATACTATTTTTAAAGGGGCAATTAGTATTCAGACAAGACACTTACCCTGTGTACTGAGAGACTCTCAAAGTGATCTGGGAACCCCTGGGGGTCCAGAGACCCTTTCAGGGGTTTTTAAGACAAAGCTTTAAATATATATATATATTATTGATTTTTTTACAGAGAGGAAGAGAGAGGGATAGAGAGTTAAAAACATCGATGGGAGAGAAACACCGATCAGCTACCTCCTGCACACCTCCTACTGGGGATGTGTCCACAACCAAGGTACATGCCTTGACCGGAGTCAAACCTGGGACCCTTCAGTCTTCAGGCCAATGCTCTATCCACCGAGGCAAACCAGTTAGGGTTTTTTTTGTTTTGTGTTGTTTTTTAAGAGAAGGAAGAAGAGAAACATCGACAAATGTTACTACACTAAAGACAGTATCTACACTTTTCACCCTTGTCCTCCCTCCCATTAAGTCACAGCAATGTTTCCAGTGCCTATGTGATGTGTGTCATAGCTGAGGAAGCAGATATACCAACCCAGTCATCTTTTGTGAAGCGGGATGTGAAAGATAATTGCAAAACTGTAAAACCAATTCATTCTTCTCACTACAGATTTTAAAGAAATTATAGTTATTTTTCATAAAAATATATTGTTAACATGATTGTATTATTTTTAAACTAACATTTAAAAATTTTCTGTCTTCACTTCTAACATGGTATATATTGATAGATACAACTAACAAGAACAAAATCTCTTCAGGGTCCTCAGTACCTTTTTATAAAGGGGTTCCATGATGTAAAGATTGAATAACTTCTCATGCAGTGGTTAAGAGTGCATACTCTGCAGGTGACTACCTAGATTTATGCCCCAATATTGCCTCTTACTAGAGCCTTCTTTATGCCTCAGTTTCCCCACCTGGATATATGGAAATATGACCTCCTTCAGAGTTGTTCTGAGAACTAAATTAGCTGATACATGCAATGTGCCTGCCACAATATCTGGCACATAAGCTATTTTGTTTTTGCTTTATAGTTACTGATTTTCACATAGTATGTATTTTTGTGTTTATTTTCAGGAAGAATTCCCCCAAGCCTTAAGATGAATAAAAAAAATATATATTACCAACTTGTCCAAATAGAGCTCATTCACTTGAATTAGAACTAGCAGAGACCTCTTGGAAGGAGAATCATGCTCCAGGCATAAATGTTACAAGTTACTATTTATTGTCAATTTAATATTCTCATTATCTGGCACTAAGCATTCTAAAGCTCTCTTAAGAAAAAACTCAAATCCCTCGCCTTTACAAGTTGAGTCTTATTTACTACATTTGCAGATGCTGTGTTAGAAAATGGGTAAGCTTGGGCAGGAGACATGTTGAAGACACATCCCTCCAGGTGAAAGTGGTATTTGAGGATAAAATGGCAAATGTGGTCATTAATAATCCATACTAATAAAAGAGTAATATGCTACCATGTTTTCCGGCGTATAAGACAACCCCCAACTTTTGAGAAGATTTTCCTGGGCTAAAAAGTCCGGACGGAGACCCTATGCGGCACAAAAAGGAGCCGACAGAAGACACCTAGTCTCCGTCTGGCCCCATTGACGACCACCAACTTTTGAGAAGATTTTCCTGGGTTAAAAAGTCATCTTATATGCCAGAAAACATGGTAATTAGATTGGGAGACCTTCTGGAGACCTCCCGGACATCCTTCCGGACAAAGCTGGGGGCTTGGCTGGCCCTCAGCCCCTCACCCAGGCCAGTCACGACCCCCAGCAGGGATCCTCACCCTGACGGGGGCGTGGCAAGCCTGCAAACAGCCTCAGCCCCTTGCCCAGGTTGGCCATGCCCCCCCAGCAGGGACCTTCACCCCAATAGGGGTATGGCCAGACTGCAAAGGGCCATCAGCCCCTCGCCCAGGTTGGCCATTGCCCCTCATTGGGGACCCTCACCCCAAAGGGGGGTGGCTAGCCTGCAAACAGCCCTCAGCCCCTAGCCTAGGCTGGCCCCGCCCCCAGCAGAGGCTCCCCCACCCCAATGGGGGCATGGCTGGCCTGCAAACCCGTGGCGGCCCCTCACCCAGGTCAGCCCTGTCCCCCAAGGGACTCCCACCCTGATCCGGGACCCCCTTCAAGGCAAACCAGCTGGCCCCACCCATGCATCAGGCTTCTATCTATACTAATAAAAGGGTAATATGCTAATTAGACCAGGGGACCTTCCGGAAGTCCTTCTGAACAAAACCATGATGGCAGGGCAGAGACAGAGGTGGTTAGGGGCAATCAGGCTGGTGTGGGGGGGGACAGTTAGGGGGTGATCAGGTCAGAAGGGGGGGCAGTTAGGGGCGATCAGGCCGGCAGGCAGGTGAGTGGTTAGGGGCCAGCAGTCCTGGATTATGAGAGGAATGTCCAACTGCCGGTTTAGGCCTGCTCCCTAAACAGGCAGTCGGACATCCCTGAAGGGTCCCAGATTGGAGAGGGTGCAGGCCAGGCTGAGGGACAAACCCCCCCACCCCTGTGCACGAATTTCATGCACCAGGCCACTAGTCTATAATAATAAAAGGCTAATATGCTAATTAGACCAGACATCTTCCAGGTGTCATTCTGGACATCCTTCCTGATGAAGCCGGGGCCAGAGGGAAGTCAGCCTGGGTCCCAGATGCCTGCAGGCGGCCAGAGGAGGGAAGTAGCCCAGGTGCCGGAAAGAAGCCCATGCCGACAGCCGGGGGAAAGAAAGCATACTCTTGAATGAATTTTTGTGCATCAGACCTCTAGTAAAATATAAGGGAATAATATAACCAGCACTGTGAATTCAGGATTTAGAGGTCGTATTTAATAAAATAAACATTAAAGATTTAGGGAACAGAATTGATGTTTTTAATATAGTTTTAATGCTCTGCCTGTAGTTGTAGGTATATGCTAAATATAAAAGCATTCTTTCCTCAAAAGAAATGCATCATGTTTACTCACCAAATAGCTTATACTAAAAGGTTTTCTGAAGGAACTGGAAAAGTTTGACTTTGCAGAGTAGTCGTGACCAGTATGTACTACTGGGAGGAGAAATAGGTTTTTCTTGGCCTGTGAGTTCCTGATATGTATGTACTGCAGAGGAATCTGAACATACAACCCTGAGCACCCAGGTTCAGCCCACAAATGACCAATAAATTAGTACATGAACATTCAAATGTTTGCAGCAGTATTAACAAGCTAACCAAATCTTCCTAATCTCCATCAATTTTTGTCATAATGTCTGATTACAAATGAGGCTAAATGAAATGTGTATTCTTTAAAGCACTTATAAATTTCTCTAGTCTGACAGATTATCTTGCAAAAAAGTCTGCAGGCTGAGTTGGCAACACAGCTGGTCTCCTGCATACAAATTATTGTGAATTCCAAATTAATAATGTACAATGGGATCTTAAGAGTTTAGAAATAACTAAGGTGGAGAGAGCAGCTTAACAATTATGAATCCACAAGTGACCAAAATAGGTGGGGGCAAAGTTCAAATTCATTCATGTTCTAGGCAAGAAAAGGTGGTATCTCCTTTCATGCCTGTAACATTTGTTACTCATGTGTGTATCATGTATGTAACAATAATATAAACATTAGATTCCATGTATTTCTAAATTTAGAACAAGCTTCTTCCAGAGTCGCTGCAAAACTCACGGACTTGAGTAAATGTTTACAGCGCACTGAGTGTGCAAGTGTGCACTGTACAATAAATGAGGCCCAGGATTCTGTATCAGTGCATTATAATATTAAGACCTTCCCTGAGTCTATTTCCTCATCTGTAAAATAAGAACGCTACCCACACCTCACAGTGGAGGGGGAAAATGGTGCAAAAAGCATGTTATGTTCACTAAACCACAAATTCACATCCAGCAAAGCAGGAATAGGTCAAGCTTGCATCCATTCTGTAGACATGCAATGCAAACAACCAGCACAGCCACAGGTAACACCTATGGAGAGGGAACAGATTATATTCTCTGACTTTTAAGCTCGGTCTTTTAAAAATAAACATCTTGTTGAGATATAATTCACACACCAGACACTTCACACATTTAAAATGTACAATTCATTGGCTTTTAGAAGATTCAGAATTGTGTTGCCATCATTACAATCAGTGTTGATCCCAGTCTTGATGTCTCAAATTACAGACAGACACATAAACTTGCAAGAGTCATGTGGTCCTGAGATTTCTCCCAGGAGAGAAAATTCCAGTCATGGGCAGCCAGCTGCAGCAGCCAGTGCCAACTTTGTACTGATGAAGAACCTGTAATACCATTGCTCTGTAACCACTGTAAATGTAGACAACTGGTTGTCTTAAAGACAACAGGCAATGAGTGGAAATATCCATAAGGATCGGATTATAAATTTGGATTTAGCAAAATGATCAAACTTGGGGTTAGTTTGGATTGATTTTAAATTTAATTAAAAAGAATTGTGAATAATGAAAACTTGGAGACCAAAGACCAATGAGAACAGTATGTCGTGAAGTATGAAAATTAAAAATGATCATGCATGAAGTGAAGGGCAGCAGCATTTCCTAAGTCTTAAGCGGGTTCTCTCCTCACTTCTCCAATGCAATGGCCATGAGACAGCAAGAAAAAAACATATGGCCGGCATGGATCAGTGGTTAGCACCAACCTATGAACCAGAAAGGTCATGGTTCAACTCCCACTCAGGGCACATCCCCAAGTTGCTGGCTCGATTCCAATGTGGGGCTTGCAGGAGGCAGCCAATCAATGAGTCTCTCATCATTAATGTTTCTATCTGTCTCTCTCCCTCTCCCTTCCGCTCTGAAATGAATAAAAATATATTTTATTAAAAAGAATAAAAACTAACTCTGCTTTGAAAAGAGTAATCGGTGCACTTAAAACCTTTTAAAAAAATAGCATGTGGCTATGAAAGAACAAAATAGTTGCAAATCACCGTGTAGGGATGGGCTAGGAACACCAAGGATCCTAGCTACAGAAGACAGAGTGGGAAACAGTGTATCTAGGAAAAGACAGACGAACATCCAAGGAAGAATGACCAGGAAACAAACCATCGGACATTTCCATGCTTCCCTAGTCCACAAAGATGTCCCCTATATAAGCACATTTTGTCGTGTTTCTTGTCTGGTTCATTCAACTCTAAGGAGATGATGTCTAACTTTCTCCTTTCTTGCCCTCCCTCCCAAAAGATTTTTACTCCAGAAAGGCAAAAAAACTGAATTCTATCAAATTGTGATGTGGACAGAGGTGAGACAGCGGATTGCTTCACAAACCCAGAATCAAAACTAAGAAGGTAATTCAAAGTCTGGGGGAAAAGTGGCAGGAGGCTGTTAGGTCAGCACACGTATTATCCTCGCTGTCCCCCGAGATAAACATGCTCGGAATTAAAGGCATAGGGTACGAACGAGGTACACTGCAGTGCTTGGGCCGGTGTGGCAGCGGCTCCAGGCGAGGTAAGCACCAGGCAGGGGACACACACTGTGGACATCTCCCAGCGGTCAGAAGCAGTTAACTAGGTTTGTCATATTGAGTGAATGAAAAGGAAACTGACGGGCCATAGCACCGTATCATGTAATTCGGCGAAATGTAAATTAGAAGCATACCTCAGGCGAAGCACTACCTCATTTCCCAGGACACAGATTTAACATGTGTCAAACACAAGCGGGCAGGCACTTGTGCAAGGATTTAGAAAACAGGATGAAGGAGCAAAACTGAGTCAGGGAGCCCTCACTGTGGAGGGTAATGGACTGGTGTACAGAGGAAATAGAATGAACTCAACTGCACATCCAGAGTTTAAAAACAAGGCATGTCTCTCGCAAACGAGGGCCGGTGAATGCATGCTAAGGACAAGCATGGTCTCCTGGCATCCCGACACCCACTACTCAGAACATCGCTGTGACCAGAACACAGGCCATTCAGTGTGGCACCAATTTGGTCAACCAGAGAGACCTTTGGCACTTACTTTATGCTGGGGACTGAATGAGTAATGGGTCCTCTAGCAAATTTACTTAACCACAACCTGTGAGGTAAACACCCATTTTACAGATCGAAAAACCAAGTCAATTTTCTAGGCACAAAGGTAGCTCAATGGATATGAACTTAGTGTTTAACTTTGTTGCTAATATATGTTTCCTCTCAACCAACTTCAGAGATTTCACCCCCAGTAACTTGTTTCTAAAATGAGATGTAAACACTACATTTATTTCCTTCCTGAACTAACTGCTCACATAAAGGCAGCAGTGGAAACAGTGCACAGCCCTGTCATTCGTGTGTTCATATTTAGAAATGAACAGCAAGCCACTGACAAGCTCTTTCAACTTTGCCCGAATTTAATGAACAAGCCCAGACTTTCACCACGTCCTGAGCCGCAGTACATTCGAATGGGTGACATTCAACTAAGCCCTCTTACCAGGTTCCTGTGCCGTCACCTGCTAAGTCATTCTTCTGAAAGTTAAACTTTGGAACAGACAAGTCACTAGTGAGTTTCCCACATTACTCTGACAGCCATAAGTCAGATAAAGGCTAAGGCAAAAGACACTTCCGAGCAGTAGTCCAAGTCCTGAGTCCAGTAGACACTTTGTGAAAACATAACCTTTTAACTCTGACCAGAAATGATATTCAAGAGCCAATATGATTCTGCCTTTTATTATTCGGTCAGAACAGATGAAGCACAGGGAGAAGTCTCAGCAAAAGGATTGTCATACAATCGGCTTCGGCTGGTTCTCAGGCAGGGACCCCTGGCAGGAGACGATGCCTCAATCCCCAGCAGGCCCTCAGAACATGACTTGGGCCCTAAAGTGCATCTGCTTGGTGGCATTATTCTTCATTCCCGTCTTCAGCAGCCATTTGGACTTCATCCTCTGGACATACTGCATGTCCCGTTTGTTCATCAGAGCTGCTCCTGTGGTTGGAAAGGAGGTAAGAACGAAGCGAATGTCTGTTGTGGTCAGAGAAAACCCAATCTTTGTAGAGACTCTCAAGCTTAGTTTGGGGTTCTTATATTCAAAGAAAGGTTGCTAACTTGGGATCTCCATGCAGTGGGCCAGGGCTTATGTTACCCCAGAATTTATATACGTATTTCATATCAGAATGTCTATATATACTCTTCTCTCTGGGATGCACCACTTTAGTTTTCATCACCTGAAAAGGGTCTGTAAGCCAATAAGCCACAGTGCCACTGATCTAAGGGGGCAGAGAAAAGCAGAGTATAAATGGAGTCAGACGACTGAGAAGGGTAAGATAAAGTCAGTGTCTGCTAGATTTAAGTGGCCCAAGTGATGTTCTAAAGGTCACCTCAGACAGAGTCACAGCCTCCTGCACAGGTGTCCTCCTTGCCTGAGAACCAGAGGAAGCCGACTGATGACAGAGCCTTCCTGCTGCTACTTGTCCCTCTACTTCATCTGTTCTGACCTAACGATAAGAGCTCACAGGTGGCCACAGTAAAGGAAACCAAGTGTATATGAACACAGTGGCCTTGCAAATGGATTTTGGTTGGACATAGCTTTCCAGGCCATTAAAAAGGAGCTCTCCTCTTACCATCTCCACAGTCCTCTAGTGCATTGGTGTTTTCCCAGAAGAGCTAAGGACAGAGCTCATACAGCAGACACATCGTATTACTCTTAAATAACTTAGTAATGATGATGCATCAAAGACCAACAATTTCAGTGGCCTGCTTTACTGCTTGACGCTAAGTTTTCAATGGGAAAGTTACATAAAGGAGTGATGGCTAGTCTTGATTATGCGCATATACTATAGCACACCTGCATTATAATAATCAACCCACACAACCCTACAAGGTAGGTCCTATTATCATCATCACCATTTCATAAACGAGGAAATTACATTACTCATGCTCATCATATAAGAACCTACATGTACATCAGATAAGACTCCACTTTTGCCACAAAAAAAGTATAACCTCCAGGGTTTTTTCAACCTTTGGTGATTGCTAAATACTTTTTTGGTAATTATTATCTTCTGAAAAAGTTAATGGTGTTGATGCGGTTTTAGAAAGTTACAGGAATATGAAGTTTTTAAGTCACAGAACTTGGGTTTACTGCATAGACACACCAAGTGGTCAAGGAAGCCAAAGAGCCGAGAGGCCAAGTTTCCGCTAGAGAGGACCCACACAGACGACATAAATGGAAGCCACTTCCCCCAGCCCTGCTGTAAAACGAGCACCTGGGCTGGTCCGTGGCTGTCCACACCGACATACCTGTGCTGCCAGTCCATCCCAGGGCTCTGTACTGCTGGAGTACCCGGCCCACGGCCTTCTGGTTCTTGGCAACTGTCACAGCTCTGGACAAGCCAAATCGCTGTTTGTAGTATCTCATCAAGGAGCGATGGCCCACTCGGGCACCTGTTTTTCAGAGGAGCAATATTTAAACACTGAGCTGGCAAGTTTTCCAACACACAGCTATAAAGCAAGGGCTTTCCAAACCAGACTCCACAGGGTAGCAAGCCGGAAAGTGGGAGTGCCAGAGGAGACAGTGCTCTAGTTGTTGAGACAATATGAAGCAGCGTATTGAAAAGGGAAAGAAAACAAAAAAGCAGTGAGATTTTTAAAAAAGAGAGTAATTTTTAATTGAAGTGTTCAGAATCTTATATTTATGTACAATATGCCTACCTAGAAATTCACATAGCAATACCTACTAATATAGATAAATAGGACCCTAGGAGGTAGGGGATTTTAACTTTTTTTTTTTTTAACAGAAGACTGAGCACAGAGTCTTGATGTTTAGGCCTACAAGCCACAGTGGGGCTGGAATATAAATCAACCCATCTTTCCTTTGCTTAAATTCTCTACAGCAGTGGTTCTCAGACAGGGGCGACTTTACCTCAGGATACCTAGCAATGATAGGACATAATTTTGGTTGTTATAGCTAGAGAGTGGATTAGGCATCTAGTGGATAGAAGTCAGGGATATAGCTAAACATCCTGCCATGCTCAGGATAACCCTCCGCATCAAAGAATTATCCGGCCCAAAATGTCAATAGTGCCTGGGTTGAGAAACGCTGCCCTATTGCTTGCTTTCTTCTTTTTCTTTCTTTCTTTTTTTTTTTTTTTACAGCAGAGAAGCTCCGAGGGTTGGCCTCCTGGATAGCGTTCTTCCCCAAGCCTTACGCCTGGAGTTGGCAGTGATAGTGAGTCAAGTTCATGATCATCTTGGACACATTCTTTTAGTAAGAAGGCTGACCAAATATCAAGATCTCAGACTTGCATTCAGGGTCCCACTGGTTAATGTGAAGCAGGGTCTGTGACACACACTCAACGTGCAGAATGTGCTCTCTACCAGGGACCAAGATCGCTTCCACCAGCCACGCCTCGAGGTACTCTGTGTGGAACCAGCAGGGCTGCTTCGTGATGTCACTCACCACCTGGAATGGCGCCCTTCCCTGCTGCTCCAGTGGCACAAGTTTCGGAAAGCATTTGGGGATGGCCATGCTGCAGTGGGCCATGCAGAGAGTGCTGGTGTAGATGCAGATGGGCCTGGCTCTGCCCTATTGCTTTCTAAATGATGGAAATTACCCGGTGAACTAGGATTTTAAAAAATGATTACATTGAATTCTCTCTATAGCTTTTGCCTATTTAGAAGGATCTGGTAAAATTATGAAATAATGCTTTCAGAAGTGAATGTCTAAACTATCTGATTCTTTACAGGAATAGTGTGCTGAGCCCTGTATTTCAGCTTCACAGCAGGTGAAAGGGAAGGGGCAGGCCTCTGTGAAGACTAACTCCCGATTCCATGAGGACAGAGGCTCTCAAAGCGTGATCCTGGGCCGATAGCACCAGCATCACAAGTTGTGTTTCACAAGAATATTAATTAGGAAATAAGCAATCAAACACCTCTCCAGACAGATATAAACATGTAGAAATTTAACAACAGCATATACAAAAGATAAAAAATAGCTATTCCTACTGAAAATAAGTAAAAGAAATATAGCTAGGTAGAGCCATTTGGACAGCTTCTAGGAAAGTTTGACATCTACACATATAAAGCCATTTCTTTCAGAATCCTGTGTAGAAAGATACTGTAAGGATATATACATATAGGATACTATAAGAATGGCACACACTTGTATTTGCTTTTAAGACCTCGACCTTTAATTTACATGAAAAATTCTGTCAGGTCCATTATTTTAGTCCCTCTACCTGGGAAGCTACCAGAAAATATTTTTTTGCTACACAGGAATGAAAAAGTAGTTACTTCCAGACTCAAGGGATGACAAATGGAAACACCCAAATCAAAGACAATACGGTCTTTGAATACTGATATGTTTCCGAACCTGACGGTTCTGGCAGCTTAAGAGCTAATGAAGTTTCTAGACCACAAAAAAACAAGTGAGATGCAGCTGATGGATAAGAACTCAACTTAAATGGAGACTCTAGCAGGAAACCTAGCATTGTTCATTGTGATTTTCTATTTATAATGTTAGGTCAGAATGCTCCAGGTTTGTAATGAGGACTACCTCAAAATCATTAAATGATAATGTTGGTGATTAGCATATAATAAGTCAATATATTTATATTCTTAATCAACATTTTTATTGAAGTTTGCCTTTTAAAACATCCTTGAAAAGGTTTCATTTCCAACAGCTACCAGATGAATAAAAACGTGCAGTGTGTCAATGACAGGGAGCACCTGACCTTAAGCACAAGTATAATATGCTGAGAACAGTTCAATTTGAAGGCCTCATCAAGGAAAATTATTTTTAGAACATACTGACTGCTCAATATATGACAGATGGGTTATGTCTGAGTTATGGTGAAGTCACAATCTGTCCACCTATCTCTCACCACAGCAATAACCACTTACAGAACTGTCCACTCCTGCCTAACAAGTAGCCCAACAACCAGTGACATTAGATTGTGGGGGTGAAAGTATCTCCAACAGTAATTCTCTTAAGATGATCTAGGTATCTCTTGTGGGCCCACGAAGTTTCATCTGGTTAGTCAGTGGCTCACTAGATATGTTTTTCATAGCAACTTACTCCACAGAAACTGAAGAGCAAAGACCTCAAGCAACCAAGCCAAACCAGTTTTCAGAATTATGCCTACAGTGCCCTCTACTGGCTGCTCTTTGTCACAGCTACTTGATCTGCAGGAACTAGATTACCACCATTAAGAATATTGCTCCCCACAGTGCAAGACAGAATTCAAACTCCAAACCTCTCCCTACAACAGAAACAGTCAAACTGGTCGCTGTCAATCAGATACACCCATGTCAGACTACTATTTGGAAGTCTGAGCAATATAAGGAAACAGGAATCAGTTCAAAAAGTAAGAGTAAGGTCAAGATTAACAAGAAAAACCCAGATTGGGCCCAAAAAGGTGATCAATAGCACAAGTCTACATATTTGAAAAGAAATGCCCGACAAAGCATTCTGATGAGACAGAACTGAAATGAGCAAAAACAGTGATCCAATTTAAACAGAAGAGCCAACACAGAGCTCACTGGCAACCTTCAGAGAGTACCACACACCTGAAAACATAAACATGCATTTCAGGTTTTATGTTCTTTTCCCGTCAGTAAGGGAAAGAATGGGTGGGAACATACAGCTCCAATAGTCTCACTGGCATTAAGCTATTTATTTTATTTTCAATTTTTATTTTTTAATATATATATGTATGTGTGTGTATGTGTGTGTATATATATATATATATACACACACATATATTCACACACACACACACACACATATATATATCTTTTATTGATTTCAGAGAGGCTGGAAGAGACAGGCAGACAGACAGACAGACATCAATGATGAGAGAGAATCATTGATAGGCTGCCTCCTGCATGTCCCCCACTAGGGGATGAGCCCACAACCTGAGCATGTACCCTTGACCAGAATCGAACCTGGGATCCTTCAGTCCACAGGTTGACACTCTATCCACTGAGACAAACCAGCCAGGGCTAAGATATTTATTTTTGACAAATGCACATACCAGATGGTAGAATCAACTCCATGGTTTCATCATCATAATCCAAGGTCTTTTCTGAGGGCAACTCCTCAGTCTCATCAGGCTCCTTCCCGTCCTTGTGATCTGGGTAACTACTCCTGGAAACAATTAAAGGTATTAATAAATAAACTAATACCTCAAATTTAACTAAAGACATAAATTGCATTTGTAAATGTGGCAAATCCAGTTGCTACCCAAAAGGGGCGATACAGAGTTGCAGGGTCTATAGACAGGAAACAACTTTTTAACATTTTCTCTGAAATAAAGTGCACAAATGACCTATGACCTCAAAACAGATCATAGAACTAAATAGAAAGCACAAAACTATAAAACTCTTAGAAGATAACACAGGAAAAATCTAGATAACGTGGGGTTTTGTGATGACTTTTTTAGGTACCACAACAAAGTCATTATCCATGAAAGAAAAAAAATTGATAAACTGGACTACATTAAAATTAAAAACACCTATTCTGTGAAAAGAAAATGTCCAGAGAAAATATAAGCCGCAGGCAAAAGAAAATATTTTCAGAAGATACATCTGAAAAAATACTTTTATCCAAAATATTAAAAAAAAGAAACGTTTAAAACTCAACAATAAGAAAACAAACACCAAATTAAAAAAATGGGCCAAAGACCCTAGAGACACCTCACTGAGAAGATATACAGCTGGCAAATAAGCGTGTAAAACGACGTGCCACATCATGTTACAGGGAAACGAAAGTTAAAACAATGAGATGCTTAAATTTGGCCACAACCCAAACACTGACAACACCAATGTTGATGAGGTTGTGGAGCAACAGAAATCTCACTCATTGCTGGGGGAATGAGAAATGGTATGGTACAGCCACTTTGGAAGACAGTTTGGCAGCTTTTTACAAAACTACTGGCATATGGTAATTCTCTACCATATGCTCCAGAAATCTTGCTACTTGGTATATCCACTAAAGAGCTAAAAACTACTGTCAACACAAAAATCTATTTTTAGCAGCTTTATTCATAATTGCTAAAACTTGGAAGTAACTAAAATGTCCTTCACTAGGTGAATGGGTAAACTGTGGTACAGTCAAACTACATGAAGTTATGGAAAAAGCAAATCTATGGAGTATGTAAAGATCAGTGGTTTCCAAGGTCAGGGGTGGAGGGAGGAAACATACAGGATTTTTAGGGCAGTGAAACTACTCTGCATGATACTATAATGGTGGATACCTGTCATTATACATCTGTTCAGTGTAGAATATCAGAGTGAACTCTAATGCAAACTATGGACTTGAACAATGGTGAGTCAGTGTAGGTTCATCAATTTTAACAAATGTACAATACGTGGAAGATGTTGATAACCAGGAGGCCATGCATGTGTGGGGACAAGGGGTATATGGAAAATTTCTGTATCTGCTGCTCAATTTTGCTATGAACCTAAAATTATACTAAAAAAACAATGAGCAAATTAGCTATAATTGAATTTTTTTACCTATTTGTTTCTCCCTAGGAAGGTAGCCAGAGAGGGAGAATGTAGAGCTGGAAATGCAGCTCTCATCAATTTAACCATTATAATAACAAGTTCTGTAAACTGATGGTTGCCAGTTGGGAAGGGGGTTGGGGAGAAGGGTGGAAGGGGTAAGGGATTACAATTTACAAATTGCCAGTTATAAAAATAGTCACAGGGGATTGCATGTAACATTATTATATTTAAAATCATTTTTCTTGAAATAAAAAAAAGCTTTCCCTTTTAACAGACTGGAAAAGAAAGAAGAAAAGTCACAGAGGGGAAAAACAGTCAGAGTCATGAAGTACAGCATAGGGACTACAGTCAATAATCTATATATATAAAGGCTAAGTGATCGATCGTGCATCCATCTGGCTGGTACCTATAACACGCACTGGCAATTTAAAAATAAACGTTGACTTACATGATACATAAAGCTCTCACTGGCACCAATCACACACATGTGTTCTGATCTGTCATCATCTATCATGAATTTGGTTAACGCTTTTATTATAGAGAAAGGGTGTAATTAATTTCCTTTCCATGTGCACCGGGCCCCTAGTATTATATAACTATGTATGGTGTCAGATAAGTACTAGACTTACTGGAGTAATCACTTTCTAAGTTACATAAATGTCTAATCACTATGTTGCACACCTGAAATTAATATAATACTGTATGTCAACAATAATTGAAAAAAAAATTGAAATGCTAGAACAAAGCTGTCCAATAGACCTCTGGGATAGAAAGACTGTATGTTCGAAATCAGTGTGCTGTGAAGCACTGAGCTATGACATGTAGCTGTGCAACTGAAGGACTAATTTTTATTTATTAAATTTCTAATTAGCTTAAATAGCCACATGAGTTCACCTAGTAATTACCGTATTGGTGCAGCTCTATGTGCCTAAAAATGTTCACAAATATAGAAAGTAATTGGAGAAATGAACACAAAATGTTAACAGGAGACAGATAACCCAAAAGAATAACAGACAAAGGACTGAGTCAAACACTTCACGAAGAGATATCTAAAAGATTAGTTCGTATATAAAAGGTCCTCCATTCCAGTGGTCATCGTCAGGGAAATGTAAATTAAACCCACAAAGGGACACCACCACACAAAAAGGACAAAAATACCAAAGTGACAAAAATGAAACTTTCCTAAGGAGGAAAATGCAAAATGACAACAGAGGGAAACCAAAACCTAATTCCTGTGCTCTGTTCCTAAGGTCAACTGGCAAAGCCGAACTCCTGATCATTAAACCACCAAAAGCCCCCTCGCTTTCAAGTCAAACAAGTTTCAGTTTGGGGCCTGAGCACTTCTCTTTATCACGTGTATGCGTTTAACTTTGTTACACTCAGTTTCTTCTCTACAAACCAAGAGGAATGACCTGCCGTATAAGGATGTGTAAGAGCTATGAAGGCTACATTGTATGGTGCCAGACACATATGAGGCACCGGCACTTCTGACATCACTTCAATGCAACGACGATGACTTCACTTTGCTTCCCATTACAGACCACAGACCCACCTAAAGTCATAGAAGTCTGCGAACTCCAAAGCCGCATCCCCGTCCGTGAAGAGCTTACAGTGGCTTTTGTCATTCATGTGTGCTTGCACAGCTTCCGTGGAGTAGAAGGACTTCCCCTTCTCGTTGCACCATAAGCAAATCTTCCCAACACCAACCTTCTCTCCTGACAAAACAACGCGAGGGAGAAAAATATGAAAAAGCTTTTGTGGCCAGGTGCGATCTCACCATGAATCTGCGCTCTTCAAAAAAAAACAAAAACAAAACACAAAACAAACATGCACCAAATTTCTCATCTCCACAAAATAAACATGTAATCAGATCAAAGACTGATGAAAAACATAAAATGAATGTTTCCTGAAGACCCACCCCCCAATTATGTGCTATTTCCTCGTTCAAGGGGAAGCGATTATACTTACCCAAATACTGGATCAGCCCCTTAAGGTCCGAGAGATATTCTATATCAGGGATAAAGAAGCTGTGGACTTTGGTCATATGCGCCACGTTCTTCACAAGGGAGCTGGAGTGATGGGAACAGAATAAGCAGTCCCTTACGGGGATGGCACCGAGGGGGGCGCCTCCGCCCGCCTCTTCCTCCTCTGCCGCCTCCTGCTCCTCCAGCTCGTCCATCCATTCGGCGTCTTCACAATCCATGTCTTCCTCAGAATCCACATCTTCCCAATCTTCAAGCCAGAGATTTGAGAAACCGGGTCAGTTTAAGAAAAGCGTCGGTGACCGCCGTGAGAGGGACCACACGCACACCCGAGCGCGAGAGGCGGCCAGCGCCGACCGCCCTCCCGGGACGACCCCTGCTCCCAGATGCCCGTTTCCGCTGCTCCTTTAGCACGGGCCCATGAGCGGGGCCGAGGGACACCCTCGCCTTTCTTCTCCGGCCTCGGCCAGCTCCCTTCCCTGGGTCTCCATGCGCACATGCAACCTGTGTTGGCGGGATGCGCGACGGGGGGAAGGAGGAGTAAACCGCTCACAGCCAGGGAGCCGGTCGCTGCGCCCCGCTCCGCACTCCCGGGTAGCTCAGCGGGCTCTGCGCCTCCCCTTTCTCCGGGTCACCCGGCTGAATGCCGCGCACACCCACGGGAGCTAGAAGCCCAGCAGGGCGTGGCCCTCCCGCGCAGAAGCCGGCCCGCTCGGAGGGGTGAGTCAGGGCGCAGCTTTCCCCGGGGAGGGGCCGGGCCCTGGGTCCCCCACAGCGAGCATCGGGGCCGCTAGAAAGACGCCCCCCACCCCACCCCACCCCACCCCAACACACACACACGCCGGGCCCTCACCGTCTCCATCCAGGCCCCCCTCCTCGCCCTCCTCCTCGCCCTGCTGCTGGGCCAGCTTCTTCGCCTGCCGCTCGAACCACTGCAGCCGGGGAGGTTTCTCGGCCGCGTCCCGCTCGTCCGCCGCCGCCCCGGGGCCCCCGGACGCTGGAGGGGCCCTCTTGGGAGACGGCTGGGCCTTGATGACCTGCTGGATGGCCGCGTTCATGGCATCCTTGTCGACGCTGTCCACGCCCAGCCCTTTCTCCAGGTTCTTCTCGTTCATCATCTCCACCCGGCGGCTCACCGCCTTCCTCTCCAGCTCCACGTGCCGCCGGGACCTGAGGTGGTTCTCGTAGGCGTTGGCGCAGGCGAACTTCTTGCTGCAGACGGCGCAGTAGGTGGCCGTGCCCTTGCCCTCCGCCGCCGCCACGGCCCGCTGCGCCCGCACGCGCTCCTGGAAGCCCTCGGCGGTGACGGGGGCCATGTCGGCCACCTTCCGCTTCAGGTTGTAGCGGTGCCAGTCCGTCTTGTAGTGGGCCCGCTGCAGCTCGGGGTCGTCGAACGCCACCCGGCAGGTGATGCAGGTGTACGTCGCCATCCCCAGACGCGAGGTAGGAGGCGACGGCGGCAGAAAGCTGGCAGTCGGCGTCCCGACCCCGCGACGCGCTCAAACCTTAACTCGCCTCGCCGCCCGCAAACAGGTGCCGTGGGCACCGACTTCCCGACTGTGTCTGAGGGAAAAGATGGAACGGAAAGGAAGTTCTTCCGGGATGGACAGGAAGTCCCGCCTATCGACCGTGCCCCTCCCAATGAGAAGCCAGGAAGGCGAGAGCTGCCATTGGCTGAGAGTCACGCCCAGTCTCCCGAGCGGGCGCTGATTGGATCAGCCTGGTGTCGATGGTATGCGCCGAGGTGTGTTTTGAGGGAGCCCGTCGAGGTGGGTGGTGACGCTAAGCCTCCTAGGCCTAGACGGTTCCTTTCTTTCCTTCGTGGTTTGGGGAGAGACGTGACGCGGTTCGGGCGGTCGCTGGACGGAAGGGGGAGGGGGCGCCCTGGGTGGCTCCCCGGCCTCGGAGGACCCCGAGGCTGGTCCGGCGTCCACGCGATGGTCCCCGCTTTTCGGAGGATCGCGCGGGCCGCCCCTGCCGCCTAGGGGAATCGGCGCCACGAAAGCGAGGCGTCCGCCCACCCGAGCCATCGCCGGCACGGCGCGGGTCCAGGGAGGGACGCTGGACGCTCGGACCCGAGGCCGAGGGGATTCACGGGAAACGCCGGGGCGTCCGGGCCTGAGCCCGGTGGGCGGGGCGGACCTCCAGGGAAGTCCGGCTGGGAATGCAGAGCCAGCCGAGCCCCGCCCGTGGGAAACCTGACCCGAGCCGCGCACGCCGCCTTAAACCCAAGGGCAGGCGCGATTTTAAAAAAAGCAGAAAGAAAGAGGTGAGGATGGAGATCTTTTCGCTAACCCAGGAGTATATCCACAGTATTACCACTTCAACCTGTAATCATCCACAAGACTTGATGAAATTGCACGTTCGTGGGTCGCTACTAAATTGGGAACTCGAGTGCATGGTACAATTCCCAGCACATCCCCGTGCGCACTGCCCTCCTTAACCCCATGGCCGCAGCTTATGGGAGCCATGAGTGTTCAAGGTTAGAGAGCTCTTAGCCTCATCTGCAGCCATCGCAGTTACCCCCTGAGCCTGCCATCGTCAGAATCCAAGGGGCTCCTGCCACCAAAGAAGGTAAGAGATGTCTTTGACAATCTAGGTCAAGGCAACATTGCCCATGTTACTCAGAACCCTGCAGGGGTTTCCCTGGATTCAGAATAAAATTCAGCCATCTTCCTACTCTGTATGATCTGAACTTTTGTGCCCCATCCCCCATCCCCCAATTCATATGTCAAAAGAAAACCTAATGCACAAACTGGGGGTGTAGGGGGGAGTTTGAAAAGGGTGGGGGGGGGGGTGGGGAGGCCTTCAGGAGGTGAGTAGGATTAGTGCTTTTTTCAAAGATGTCCGGGACATGATACAATAGGAACCTGTGACAAGGAGGAGGCCCCTCCCCAGAGGATGCTGGCACCCTGTTCATGGACTTGCAGCTCCCAGAACTGTGAGAAATAAATTTGTTGTTGATAAGGCGCCCAGGCTATGGCGTTGTGTTATAGCAGCTTGAACAGACTAAGCTGCTTTCTGTTCTGGGAGGCCCTATATGGTCTGTCACCACCCTGACCCCCTACCTCTGACCTCCCGCCACACTGCCTTTCCCACTCTGCTCACTTCAGTCATATTGAAACTGTTGCTGTTCCTCTAACAAGCCCAAGCCAACATCTTTTGTTGGTACTAAGTCTTAGAAACCCTTTAAGTTCTGCTTGGAACATTCTTTTACTAGATTACTTCCTTCAAGGTTTCTGCCCAAACACCTTTACAAGAGAGGCCTATCCATACTCTCTTATCAAATACTAGTGGCCCAGTGCATGAAATTTGTGCACGGCAGGGGGGGGGGGAGTTCCCTCAGCCCAGCCTGCACCCTCTCTAGTCAGGGACCCCTTGGGGGATGTCCAGCTGCTGGTTGAGGCCCGATCCTATAGTGATAAGTGCCTACCCCCTGAGAATTTTTTATAGTGCAAAATCAAGTCAGATTTTCCTAAACCATAGTTCCTTTTAGGTCATTCCTTCTGTCCAAGCATGGTTATTTGTTGCTCATTGGCTGAAATGAAAATTCCTTTGCCTGGTTTTCATAACCTTTCTCCCATTCTACCTATCTCCACTGTGTTTTTTCCACACCACCAAGCAATTCTCCAACACCAACTGAGTGTCCTATATCTCAACCCACTCCAGTCACTCTCCACTTGGAGATACCACCACACCCCACAGGTTCCCATGGCTCCTTCTCAGGTTTGATTAATTTGTTAGAACAGCTCACAGAACTCTGGAAACCAGTTTACTTACTAGGTTACCAGTTTATTACAAAGGACAGTAAAGGATACAAATGAACAGCCAGATGAAGAGATACATGGAATCGTGTCTGGAAGGGTCCCAAACATAGGTTTTGTCTCTGGAGTTTGGGGTGCCCGACACTCTTGGCTAGAATATCTAGGTGCTTTCCAAAAGTCACCTCATGAACATAACAAAAGACACCATTATAGCTCTCATCACTTAGGAAATTGCAAAGGTTTGAGGAGCTTTGTGCCAAGAATGTGTATCTCTTATTATAAATCACATCACCTATCCTTTATGATATTCAGCTAGTTCTAAATGAAGATAGCCCTACTTTCATTTTGGGATTTGTTATGAATGGTAAGAAATACACAGTAAACGAATACCATGAAGATGGGGTCACGCACGATGAAATATACAGAGAGAGGCAATGGGGGTCTTTTGAATAGAGAAAGTTCATCAGTTAGGGAGATCAGAAAAGTTTTCATTAAGAAGTTGTCCCATTCCAGATGGGTACTGAAAGAGGGGAAATACTGAGGACTTCTTCTGCAAGTAGAAAAAGAAGAAAAACTGTGGGAGGAGGAAAATAAGGGACATATTTAGAATATTCTTGATTTTCTTTCAACTATTTAAAAATGTAAAAAAAAAAAAAAAGATACTTTAGTTGGTATTCCATACAAAAAGGCTGCAGGCCAGATTTGGTCCACAGGCCATAGCTTCCCCACCCCAGTCTTAGACACTTCATTCTCCTAACATATTAGGAGGTGGGTGTTATATGTTAATTTTATAAACAAAGGAAACAGGTACAGAGATGTTAGGTGACTAGAGTCCACACCAGTAGGTGTTAGAATCATTAATAATGATTAGTGAAGAATCTCACACATGGTCCAGAGGCAGCTGAAATAATAGACATTTTTGCAAAACTTTTCATCCTTTATTCCACAGCATTAATGAGGCCAATAAAATGTAGGCCCCTTGAAAGAAACAGAGTTTTCTTGTAAGCAGGTACTTGATTGACCTTTGTTTTTATGTTTTCAAAGATAATTTAGTTGAAACACAGGCTGGGGGAAAATCACGATCTTGGTTTTATACAGCTTTTGTATCCCCTGAAAGTGTTTCAGATGCTTTTTTTCCTCTTTCATTCGAAAAACATCTCTGTGAGAATGTAAGAATTAGCTTCCTAATTTTATGTAGGGGACATTGGGGGGGGGGGGTCTTGGCATATTATGTGACTTTCATATTGTGACTTTGGGCCATAATATTAACATCAGAACCAGACTCCTACTTCTGACATTCCATCCTAGCTGAAAGGTTTTGGTGAAAATGGAGGAACAATACACACAAAAAGAGTTCTGGGACTTTTTAATTTCATTATGATCACAAATGACCTATGACAGCAGCTTAGTAAGTATTTTTAGAATCATTTCTATCTTAAACATCAACTAAATTATATTTTTCGTAAATATAAATTTGCTTCCGACCTAAAATCAATAGTATGCTGGCATTTGCCATTTATTTAAAAGGAAGAAAGTTGCCCTTATTTCACATATTGGAGGGAGATGCCCACAGCTATTGAGGATGATTGCCAATTGCAAAATCTTACACAAGTTTCTTTTCTTAAAAGAATACTAAGCCGGAGAGGGACCATTTTTTAAAAATCACTTTTGAAGATTTTTAGGGTCAGAAAAAGCAAAGATGTTTCAGAATGAGAATATAAACACTGCTTTAACCCTGGTTGACCTTCCAAAGCAAACTTGACCTTTTTGGACTCTGCTTTATTGTTTCAGATCAATATGCATGATCAATGTATACTATTCTCATTATTTTGCTCAGCATTTTCTACTGGAAATGAGCAAAACATTTTTCTACAACTCCTCTGTAATTAAAAAATAAATCCATGCTTCAAAATTTAATGACTGCATCTATCCTGATGGTAAGGGATATAGAGCACTCCCCTCCCCAATACCGGATCAATCACAGGGTTTACTGTTACTCTATCTTAAAATCTGAAACAAGATTATATATAATGCTCCCCCACCAAAAAAAAAACAAAAAACCACAAAAAAACCATAGACACACACAAAATAAAACCCCTCCATATCCCTGTTAGTTTGAATTAAGAATACCATTACTATATGTGTAAATTTGTGATCATATCCTCAAACAAATAACATTGAAGTGTGCCAGGTTCATAGGCAGACAGTGAAGGTGTAAGGTGATAAAAGCACTGTTGATAGAGAGCTGGCACGTCTCCTCCATGGTGCTGGTAACACATTTATTTCTTCCCTCCCTTGTCCTCATCCCCTCCCCATCCCCAAGACTTTTTTGATTTATAGTTAACATTTGATTCTAGTGCATTGTTCATACCATCAACTCTTGAGTTTATCTTCTTGTGTAAGCTTGTCCACTGAATTGTAACGCATTCTTTAATTATTTGGATTATTTAACTTCTTATTTTCCCCTCAATGAAGAAATTGAAATGACCTCCAAACTTTTTTACTTTATGGCCAAAAATATTTTTAAATGAAGAGACATACACATTTTTTTTAAAAAAAGGGAATCCTAGTCGCCACTATTCATAAATATGTGACTATATTTTTCTTCATGTCCAGAAACTCTTATTGAATGGAATTCAGGTATATTTCTCCCAAACACACACACTTCACAGATCTAACACCAAGTTTTCATTTGTACCAAAATGGGCAAGATAATGAAGGCACAGGCTCACTGTGTATCAATAAAGGACATCAAACACAGTCATGAGGCACTAACGAGATATAAGCATAGTCAGTCATAAAAAGCAGGTGTTCAAAGTCTTCAGTAACTTCTCTCCCTTTAACATTTGGCAAAATTTAGTCTAGATATTTTAATATCTCATAAGGAAAAAAATGAGAGCTGCTACATTAAAATGTCAGATTACTTATGATTAGACTAGCCTTTAGAAAATAAAATGAAGGGAGGGGATCACAGATTTCCTATCTTCTCAGATTATCCTTCCTTCCTGAGGGTCTCAGATATCTATGCATCTGTAGACATGCCAGCAGTACTGAAGATTGAAAAGACTGCCAACCGTCTTTGCTGGCATGGTCCCTCAACACTATTAAATGTTACATTGCAAAAACACAATTAGCTTGATTTCTGCTCTGCAGTCCTTTGTTAAAAACCTCAAATTTGGTTATTAAAGGTGACTGAAAAAGTTTAAAATAATGGAAAAGCATCTTCTAGCTTCCCAATGAGAAACATTAAATATTTAGACTTCAATGGCAAATAAACACATACGAAAGCCAAGCAGGTTTTTCTCCTGCAGGAGAATTCAGACAGACCACAAACACAGTATTTGTCTCTACTGCTGATGACCACATCACTCACAGAACAGACCAGGAACTAGTTCCATGATTTTAAGAGACGGGTTTTTTCCCCATGACACTATATCAAAGATGAGGGCTTAAGCTAGATCTGAGCAGGCAGAATAGCTCTGTACTCATAATATCCCTGCTACAAATATAATTGAACCACAAAACATAGCCCAATATCTGTTTACAATGGCATACGTGATATATAATTACTTGCTTTCTATGGGTTAATACCACCCACTGTGGGACTAGAGCTGACAGTCAATGGAGCATGCCATTTACAAGTAAGCCTAAAGCTACAACTGCAGAAATAACAATGGAAATGTACCAGCCTATCCAAAGGAGTTAAATACATTTTAAGAATTTTTCCTAGGAAATTAATTTTGATATTATTTTCCAAGTCTTCAACTAAAGATGCCTTGATAATTTTTATCTTTTTACAACAAAATCCACCAAAAATATTTATCTGCTTCCCAGTGTTAGGAACACAGGGGCTGATATAACATGTACTCACAATTAGTCATTAATGTTTCAGTGAATAACAATAAACCATTGCTTGAAAAATTAATTGTAAAGGAAAAGTAATTGTAAAGGAAAAATAAGGAGTACTTATGGATCTCAATAATTTCATATTTTCTTTTTGCTTTAAAAATAACCCCTAATATTCATCTCTGAAAACACAGTATGTATATATATGTGTGTGTATATTTGTTTGTATACACACACACATACATACACACATACGTGTCAATTTGACCCTTGAACAATGTGGGAGTTAGGGGCACCGACCTATAGCACAGTCAAAAATCTGTGTAGCCCTAACTGGTTTGGCCCAGTGGATGGAGCATCGGCCTGTAGACTGAAGGGTCCCAGGTTCGATTCTGGTCAAGGGCATGTACCTTGGTTGTGGGCACATCCCCAGTGGGGGGTGTGCAGGAGGCAGCTGATCGATGTCTCTCTTTCACTGATATTTCTAACTATCTTTCTCCCTTCCTCTCTGTAAAAAAATCAATAAAAATATATTTTTTAAAAAATCTGTGTATATCTTTGACTCGCCCCAAAACATAACTACTAATAGCCTACCACTGATTGGAGGCCTTACTGATAACACAGTTGATTAACACATTTTGTTTATGTATTATATACTATATTGTTACAAGAAAGTCAGCTAGAAAAACAAAATGTCTAAGAAAATCATAAGGAAAAGAAAATACATTTATAGTATTTATTGAGATAATCCTGCACAGTTCAAACCCATTTGTTCAAGGGTCAATTTTGTGTGTGTATATATATATATATATTTGTTCATTTCCATGCTTATTACATAAAAATAACTATCAGATATATCAATCTATCAGTGTCAGCTGATATATAGCCAATTAATTCACTGCAGAAGGGAAAATAAGACAAAATAATCTAAAGCAATGAGTAAAGCTCACAGTTCAAAAACATTTTTTCCTTTTTTTTTTTCTTTCTGCTTGTTTGAAATTTTTTGGTAGTTTATCTGTACTCTGTCATACAAGCTGATTCCAGACTAATGGCCTCCCAGTAGGTTTGAAAGGAAGCCTGAAGACTTCTTAGTTTGCTGTGCTTCTGCTTCCTGGTCTTGTGAGAGTCCCAATTCACTTTCAATTTGATCGAGCTCTGACTGGTCAAGGAGTTCAAAGTCATCACCTTCCTCAGTGTCTGTGTCCTCTCCTGGGCTGGGTGCAGCCTGAGAAAGGGCTTGCTGCGCACCCTCTAACTGGTCTTTGATGGCAGCAGTCACTGCAGCTGTGATGACGTCCCCGGCCAGGTTGCTCATCAGGTGAAAGGTTTGGTCACTGCTCAGAGGAAGGGTGAGACCAGCTGGTGACTGCCTCTCTTTGCTGGGTCTGAGGCCGCTGTCCAACTGTTCCTTTTTCCTCTTGAGCTCAGTGGGCAAGCCGAGGCTTAATTCATCTTCATCGTTTGTTCCCATGCCATTTTCTAGAGATGGAAAATCTGAAAGGCCTCGAGAGAAAACTTCCTCGCTAGGTCGGTCAAGATCTGTGAAATGGACAACAGAAGTTCATGCTGAAGCGCCATGATAAATTTGAAATGAAAGAGTTGCCTAAAAGATACTGATTTTAATCTAAACCCTCTGGGCAACCTTGGCATTCAAACAGCCACCTGGTTCAGTTTTAAATAAACTTAACCACACATATTGGACCCCTCCCAAATCTGGGGCCCCACTTCTCCACAAGTACACAAATACTACATGGCCCCTGCTATGTCTTTAACTTTCCTCGTAAGCACAAAACAGTGTACATAATGACTTACTATTCGACCTAACATTAGCTTGAGGCTTTGATTAAAGTTTAAGTGTTCACCATAAACAAATATTTCATCCTGCCCCTGGAGAGCAAATTAGCTTAAGCCATTGTGATTATGTATGATCACAGAATAAGAAATATTTCAGTTGGAGGTTTTCGTGGTATCTGGTATTGCAGAAGGGGAATATTACCCAAACCTCAGCATTTTCATCCAGGAAGATCTGAGTATCTGTAGCCCGTGTTTGTTTAAAGCAATCAATTAGAAGAAGCTCTTGCTCCTTCTAGTCCACACTCAACTCAGAGCATATGGAAATATTTGGTTTTATATAAAAACAGCTACAGGCTTGATCCCTGGTGGGGGAAGGGGGGGATGCAGGCGGCCACTGATCCGTGTTTCACTCTCACATCGATGTTTCTCCCTCTCCTTTCCTCTATCTCTAAAAATCAATAAAAATAGATATTTTTTAAAATAGTTCATACCATTTTAACCAAATTAGTGTCCTGAGCACATGTAGGAACACTTGTAAAATTTGGTACATTTGAAAGCAATGCCAGGTTCATAGGCAGACAATGATTTTAGTTTCACGTTTCAGAGACAATCTTTCAGTATAATGGGTAACTCTTTACAACAGTGATCGGAAATTCTTCATTTAACTAGCAAAAAGTCTCATCTGTGGGTTGGATTGTGGTCCTTCCCTTGTGTAAATCTGAGGTGGGATGCTAACCAACAAAGTGTTATCTAGGTCTTGTAGTTAGTGCTTCTAGAGCTTTGGTGGATGTTAGTGATCCTCTTGTTCTAATGCATTTTAAAGATGAGGAAATTAAGGTCCCCATAAATACTAGTATAAGGTCACACAGTTAGCTAATTACAAAGGCGCGCCAACACTTGAATCTTCCAGTCCCCAAACCCTGCACAGCCTCCCTCCTTTCTCTAGAAAAGTGTGTTCTTGCTTATAAAAGTACAGAGAAGACAATTTATTCAGAAACCTCCATATAACCTGCTCATATTTTCAGTATATGGCTAAGATGACTTGAAATAATCCAATAAGTTAAGTTACTTCCCAAGAGTTGTCTCTCAATTTATTTAAAATTGTACTTAACCTAATTATTAAAATAAGAGCATTTTGGGTTTATTTTTAAACTGACTTTGAAGACAAACATGAGAAACCCTGGAGTCAGCTTTGGATCTGGGGAACTTGCCTCCTGCTCAGACCCTGTGAATGAGGGCTCGCCTTGGATATGTGGGGCTGGTTTTTCTCTTCCCCTCCTCCCATTACATTCGAGAAGTTAATTTTGTTCACCGTCAATATTTATATGTTTTCTAAATAAAGGCAGATTTTGGACACTGACTTTAGATTTGTTTCTCATACTCAAAAAAATAATAGCTCTTGCCATATAATTCAGATATTATCAAATTTACCCCTTTAAAGTGTACTACTCGGTGGTTTTTAATATATTCACAAAGCTGTACAACCATCACTACTATCTAATACTAAGACATTTTCATGACTCCAAAAAGAAACTCATACAAAAAAACCGCACACACCCAAGAAGAAAGAAACCCATATAATTAACCGTCACTCACCATTCCCTCTTCCCCAGGCCCTGTAGTAGCCCCACATCTGCCTTCCATTTATATGGCTTTGTCACATAAACAGAGCTAATGGAGTTATTCAATATATCTAGACTTGTCTGGCTTCTTTCATTTGCCTAAAGTGTTCACGGTTCATCCATGTTGTACCAAGTATTAATACTGCATTTCGATAGGCAAGTGACAGTCCATTGTATAGATATGCCCCGTTTTGGTTAGCCATTCAACAGCAGACAGAGTTAAATATTTCTGCATGCACGCATAATAACAACAAAGAGAGAGAGAGAAATGTGAGCATACCGTCAGAAGTGTCTGTCTGTGGAGTGTATCCTTCTGAAAGGTTGAAGGTCCCATTGTCAGTCCAGGAGACCTCGGAAACGTCCGTGTCGGACACAGACAACTCCTTGGCGGCCACCGTGAGGCTAATCTGTGTTAATATAAATACCAGCGGCACATTCTAAACTTCTGTGGCAAATCTTTCGAAAACTCCATACTACCACCAAAAACGTCAGGCTAATAAAAACCAGCTGAGTATTTTTCCTTTCAGAACTGTTCAATCATCTTAGAGAAATAGGAGGAGTCGATTGGGAAAATCACTCTGGCTTTCAATCAATTTACAGGCAAACTACACAGGAACAAATGGAAAAAACTAAACAAAAGAATACCTTAGGACAAAGAGCTGAAAAGTCTAATTCACTGTCATCTTTGTGACTTTTTTCTTTGTCTGCTTCTGTTGAGAAAAAATTGGGGAGCTTTCAGTTTCCCGGGCAGCTTAGATACAGTGTATCTTATCCATTACATCTCCTTACCCACATTCTGCATTTTCTCCAGCACTTCCACGGAATTAAATGTCTGCACATAACAAGCTTCACTTATTTGCAGAGGTCTGATTTCCAAGGGGAATGGTCCATATCAGTGGTTCTCACAGTGTGGTCTCTGCGAACCAGCAGCATAAGCACCACTGGAAACTTGTTAGAAATGCGAATTCTCAGGCCCTACCCTAGATCAACTGAATCAGAAACTCTGGCGCCGGGCCCAGCCATCTCTGCTTTAATAAGCCTTGTTATTAAAAGGCAGTTGTGGCCCTGACCAGTTTGGCTCAGTGGATAAAGCGTCAGCCTGTGGACTCAAGGGTCCAGGGTTCGATTCTGGTCAAGGGCATGTACCTTGGTTGCGGGCACATCCTCAGTAAGGAGTATGCAGGAGGCAGCTCTTCAATGTTTCTCTCTCATCGATGTTTCTATCTCTCTCCCTTCCTCTCTGTAAAAAAATCAATAAAAATATATTAAAATAAAATAAAAGGCAGTTGTGATGCGTGCTATAGTTTGAGAACTTAGTATAAGGTTACAGGACAAGTTAAAAAGTGAAAATTGATGACACCGATTTTCCCTCTCTGTATTTTATTTCCCTTCCCATTCTTTTGATGTCTCTTCTTTGGTTCCCACTCTTAGTCCTACCTGTGTCATTTTTTATTTGCAATGGCCCACCCCAAAACAAAGCAAATTAAAGAAAGTCAACTGTAAGTAGCAAATATAGAGTGGTTGGATTATTTTCTCCCTCTCTGAAATTCAATTAGAAAGTCCATTTATTGTATGTTTCAGAAGATAATAAAGGTCAAAATAGGAAAGGCTATGTTACTTTGGGGAGGGGGGTGAGCTTCTGTAATAATATGCTGTAAAAGGCAAACACCCTGAAATGTATGGAAGGTGATTTCATAATCGATAGCCCTCTGATGTCTCATTTCATGTGCAGAATCTAAAAGTCAAACTTTACCTACCAGATCTCTCACGTTTTTTCTGGTTAATATATTCTCCAATTCCAAAATCTAGTTTCAGCAGAACTGACTTGATTTTGCTGTATAGTTTTTGTCCCATATCATTACACTTAAACAGTGGACACAAAAATGCACACAGTACTGAAATATAAGAAGGAAGAGAGTGTGGGTAAGATGATCTTTATTTCAAAAGGCTACATCTTTGTATTTCACCAAAATATTTCAATTCCCCTTAGTGACAAACAGAAAGGTTTTTTTTTTCTTAGGGAAATGCTTCTGAGAAATAAGTTTACAATTTCAATTCTTCTCCCTGTAAACACACACACACACACACACACACACACGTTTATAGTCATTGTTTTCAAAGATTACAATTAGATCAACTCCCTCCCTTCAATCCTTTACCCTCAAAATTTATACAAAGATTCCATGCTTTCCAGACAACAGTCCTGGGTTAAAAATCTCTACTTATTTGTTAAATGCGACTGCATCGTGGGAAAATTATTATCTACTTGCCACTCATCAGTCATATTGGGATAGTAACGTTATTTCAGGGCTGTTGTGAAGGGTAAGTGAGAAAAATGCAAACCACCCGAATAATGCTAGGCCCGTATCAGATTCCCCTTCTCCACTCCCATCTCCTCTACCTGCTGCACAAGGCAGGTCAGAAGCTGACATTCTACATGAGTTCTATTTGGGAGAATGGGTTTGAGCTCGGACCAGTTGCGATCTGGGGTATGCATCAGGAACACAAAAAGAAATGAGGGTTGTATTGTCTTCCCTAATGTTTATTTCTTTGCTGTTGTTAGGAAACGTGCCTATTTACCTTTTAAATAGGAAATGCACACTCAAATACCTCACGCAGCCAAGGTGGTATGTAAAAATTTTAAAAGCTGGTGTGAGAAAAATAGGGAAGTATGAGGGTTAATTAAGTGGAGCATGCCCACACCATCTAAAGGTGGCAGCACTAAATCATATTTTTCAGGAGAAGTAGGAAATCTACATTTTTACAACATTTTCTAATTATAATTGATGTACAGTAAATGACACATATTTAAAGTGTACAATTTGATAAGTTTTGAGCCAGGCATGCAACTAAGGAACCATCACCACAATCAAGACAGTGTACATATCTACCATCCTCCAGTTTGCACATGTGTCTATTAATCCTTTCCTCTTGCCTATCCCTGACCTCTCCTACCTCACCCTCAGGCAACCACTGTTCAGTTTTATCACTAAAAATTAGTTTGAATGATACATAAACAAACCATACATTATATACTCTTTTAAAAAGTCTGGCTTCTCCCACTCAATTATTGTGAGATTTATCCAGATTGCTGCACATACTGATGTTTTTCATGCTGAGTTAAAATCCATCGTAGGGATGTACCACAATTTGTTTTTCCACACATCTACTGATGGTCATATATGAATTGTGTTCCATTTCTGCCTACTACAAATAAAGCTGCTATGAACATTTATTCATGAGTCTTTTGTGGAAAAATGCTTTCATTTTTCTTGTTAAACACCTAGCTATGAAATCTACTCTAATAAAAGAATAATATTGAAATTAATAGTTTCTCTGGGATGCCTAAACCACACCCACCAGCCAAGCCACGCCCACCAGCCAATCAGACTGGCTGTATGCAAATTAACTCAGCCAAGATAGAGGCCAGCAGCCAGGGAAGTGGGTGTGGCACAGGCGGTGGGGCAGGCGGGGTGGGCGGGGTGGGTTTGGCCAGCCTGCAAACTGCCATCAGCCCCTCACCCAGGCTGGCCAGGCATGCCAGCAAGTGGACATCCCCTGAGGAGTCCCAAACTGTGAGAGGGTACAGGCCAGACTGAGGGACTTCCCCCTCCCCCCCACCGCCGCGCAAGTGCACAATATATTATGCACCAGTCTCCTAGTGGGATATAAAGTAGTTTTTAAGAAATTGCCAAACTGTTATCCAAAGTGGTTGTACTATTCTACTTACCCACCAACAGTATGTGAGAATTCCAGCTGCTCCATATCCTTGCTAATGCTTGCTATGATCAGCATTTTTAATTTTAGCCATTCTGGTGTAATGGTATCTCATTGTGGTTTAACTAGTTTTTGAGCCACAGAACATACACAAGGGCAATGGTATTCGTGTGTCTGTGGGGGTAGGGAGTATACTTATTGATAGCTCTAAGACATCATTTAAAGTAACATTAATTACTTACAATCCTACCTTTTGGCAACTATTCTTCCAATTTTAAAATATAAACAAATCTCCATGAAAAGGAGAAACTTTGGACAGATGAAATTAAAGAACAATCAGTTTTCTTTATAATTAAGAACTCATCCGTCCTCTTCCAAACTATGGATGGTCTTGTTGACCATTAAATGATACCACATTCATCGCATAAACTAGCCAAATGTTCTGCTATACTTACAGAGTAGATAGCTGAGTATAACCCCAGGAATGTAACTTCCCAAGATCATAAAAAATGTGCACACACTGCAGACCAGGAGACAAAACTAGAAATCAGAGAAATAACACGTGACAGTTATGCATAATACCAGGACATTTCAGAGTGCAGGGTACACACACACTTAGTTTTCTATATGTGATCTATTAATTATGGTAAAGGCTTTTCCGTGTTCTTTTGCCCTTAGTTCTGACTAATGACTGTAGCATTCAACCAGCCTTACTCCATTTTCACACTTGGTAATAATCATTCTGACGTTCCAGAAGCTAATTTCTGGCACAGGGCACAGTGTCTCCCATTAATCATGCCTGTGGCTTTTAGTAAGTATCGCCAGATGTCAGAGAACTGAAGATTTATATGCCTCCAGAAGCTTCTCTTACTCAGGATCACCCACTGGATATAAAGCAGCCTACAAACTAAATCTGAAAGTTCAAACTACTTCTATAAGCAAAACATGTTACAGAAATTAGAGGCATTTCTCTAAACATAACGGGAATTTGCACAGCTGATAAGCTACTGGGATAACCCTACCGGCCATTTTCATCCTCTTCTGTAACTATATCAAATTGAACCACTTCTACATCACCTAGAAACCAGCTGTGAATGAAATGAATTCCCACAGAGAAACATAATTATTTTCCTTACACCAGTCATATTAGATTAAAATAGAGACCCAATTATCTCCAAAAAAACCCTTCAAATTACTAAGAGTTCATTTCATGTCCCTTTGACTTCAGAACCAGGCTGAACACTATAGACTGAAATTTTTAATATTTTTTTCTTCTTGGTCTGGATGACAAGACCAATCACCATTAATTTTGTTAAGGAACTAGATAAATAGGTATAAAAATAGGAAACCAATCCAATTTCAAACTATGATGTTGAAGTTTGTCTAATGCTGACGCACGAATGATTCTGAACCTTGCTGATACCAGCTCTTATGGGATGTGTTCCTAGCAGATCATCTTCTGAACTGGAGACCACTTACAAGCTGGTAAAATAAGTTAACACATTTGTTTCTAAGTTTATTGAACCATTAAAGCACACACAGTCATTCTCCCATACTGGGAAACTTGCCTTGCCCGGGCTCTGCTGTTTGAAAAGAGACATTTCTTGAAGAAATATGCTGAAATTCATCCAGGATTCTGCAATACAGTGGCTGAGCCTGGGTTTTTCATCTGGTTTGGAAGTGATAACTTCCCAGCTAAAGAGAGAAGAAAAAACAAACAAGCAAACAAAAAAATTAACCAAACTTTGGATAATTCAACATTCATTGCTTCAGAAGCAAATATTTATTGAGCACATACTGTTGGCAACACTCTCTGGAAAGTCCCTGTGCAGAGGTAAACAAGCCAGACATCTGCCTAGCAAAGCTCCAGTGCCAAGAGAAGAAAGACAGACTAAACCACCAGCTACACAATTACCCAGTTACAATACGGGACAGCTGAGGGAAGGTACAGGGTGGGGGCATTGCAACATCTTCTCTGAAGAAGTCACTTGAGCCCAACCATTGTGGCTCAGTGGTTGAGCACTGACCCATGAACCAGGAGGTTGCTCTTTGATTCCCGGTGAGGGCACATGCCCAGGTTGTGGGCTCGGGCTTGATCCCCAGTGGAGGGATGTGCAGGAGGCAGCCAATGATTCTCTCTCATCATTGATGTTTCTACCTCTGTCTCCCTCTCTCTTCCTCTCTGAAATCAATATATATATATATATATATATATATATATATATATATATATATATATATATTTAAAGAAGTCACTTGAAACTAAAATCCGGATTAGCAGGAGTTTATCATAAGGGCTCAGAGAGTAGCAGAAATAACCATGTACAACATACGCAAAGGCCCTGCGGTGAGAAGGAGCTAAAGCACTATTCTGAGCCCCCGGTGTGGCTCCGGCAGAGTGAACCAGGAGAATATCACTGCATGAAGCTGGGAAAGTAGCAAGTGAACTGGGTCATACAGGGCCCTGTGGGACTTGTTAGAAATACTTCAAAGCTTAAGGATGGGGAAGCCACAGTACTTTAAAGAAACCTTGGCAACAATCTTTAAGATCATCGTCATCACCACCATCATCATCATCACCACCACCAACAGTGCGTTTTTGTATATACTATATAATCGGTAACTCTACAGAAAATTGTTCAACTCAACAGAATCTTACTATATTTCATATATTCCAGATCCTCATCACAGAATTTGTTGAATGCAATGCATGACCCAAGCATGCACTGGGTCCCTGCCCTCATAACCCCCAGGAACTTCAGTGAGCTAAAAATTAGCAATAATCACTATAGGAAGAAAACACAAGCAAATACAGGGCATTCCTTACAATTACAAAGACAAATCCCACTCTTGAGAGCCTAACTCATCCAAAAATATGTCAGTTTAAAAAAGTTCTGCATAGGACCTTCAAATTCACCCATTTAATACATAATTATTAGTGCCTCCCATGATGAACGCACTGCTATAGAGCTAAGGATAAGGCCATAAACTAAACACATGCTCCTAGTAGAATACAAGGATTATGAGGGAGCTATATCATCTGAGCTATGATTGCAGGGTTATCAGGGTGAGGCTGATCTCTGGATTCAATTCCAATAGCCATAAGACAAGTCAAAACTTGTCTTAATATTGAACTAAAAAAAGTTAAAGTCATAATATTGAAAGAAAAAATCAGCAGAATATATACAGCATGATTTCATTTATGTCAAGCTCCATATCACACTATCACACTAAGCTAACAAATTGTTTTAAGCAAGGAAATGACAAAAACAAAATTCAGGAGAGGAGTTACGGGGTGGGGGGTGGGGGGTGGATCCGTAGGGAATGTAGTTAGAGCAAGGCACAGGGGAGCTTCCTGAGTACTGAGCATGTGTATTTTTTAATTCTACTTTTCAGTTACAGTTGACACACAATATTATATTAGTTTCAGGTGTGCTGGTCACTTAACTTAGGTGATGGACACGTGAGAATCAACTTACTGTTCTTAAAGCTACACCTATATATACGTGTGTGTACTATATGGCCTGTATTTAAAACTGTGTTGACACTTAAATATATAAGCATGCTTTTTATTTAATGAATAACATTCTTACATGAGTATATCTCACTTCACATCCTATAGTCAAAATATACATGTCACTTAAGTTTTTGCCTCAGTGTATGTACTTGTGAAGTAAAAATATTGAGAGCCATGAAAATAACTGGTGTGAGCCATGAAAATAACTTTTTGAAAAGGTGGTATTTTATATAGATTCTGGAACCCTCTGATATTACTACTTAGGATTCATGTCTCAAAAGTGACAACCCATTGTATACATGTTTTATTACTCCATTAAGTAAATGGCCTAAAATTGAAAAGGAGCCTACTCTACTAATAAGTTCTTAAAATTACCTATATTATCTGCATAGAGATGATGTTATAGCAAAGTCCTCGTACAACTTAAGGTGTTTAGTACAATAAAATAATTAAAAATTCTGTTTTTCTCCTAAAGATCTTACCTATTTTCATAGTGGATTTCAAATGAATATGAAGAAGCCTTAGCATCCATTTATCCATTACCTTATTCCTTTATTCAATAAAAAATTATCAAGTTCCCCCACTATGTATTACATTATATTCAGTGTGTGTAGTATTGTTATTTCAAACCAACAAAAACTGAATACCTGTAGCACTGTTCCTTTCTCTACAGAGACCACTACTTACTTGGTGGGAAGGAGATAAGAGAATATTCATATGAATAATTTCCACAGCCATAAGATGACACTCTCATTTATATTAACCTAGGGGCCCTGTGCACAAAATTCATGCACTGGGCAGGGGAGGGGAGGTCCCTCAGCCTGGCCTGTGCCCTCTTGCAGTCCGGGAGCCCTTGTGGGATGTCCTACTGCCATAGAGGCAGGAGAGGTTCCCACCACTGCTGCTGCGCTCACCAGTCATGAGCCCAGCTTCTGGCTGAGTGGCCCTTCCCCTGTGGAAGCACACTGACCACCAGGGAGCAGCTCTTGAATTGAGTGTCTGCCCCCTAGTGGTCAGTGCACATCATAGTGACTTGTCTTTCCGCTGTTCAATCTATTTGCATATTAGCCTCTTATTATATAGTATTTCTCCCCTTTAGGAAATGCCTCCTGTGACAGTATTTTGGAACAATAAATTCCATTGTTACTAACACTTATATTACCATAAGAACTGTAAATAATTCTAATGTATATATGAATTGCTATTACAATCAGCAACAGAAATGAGAAATTCACTGTTTACAAGTTGAAATTATTTTCTAACAAAATGGGTTTGGAAAGAGAGTAAATATTTGAGATAACAATAAATGTATAAATGGTGTTAAATACAATTTAATAGAAATACATATAATTTAAAAAGGAAATCTGAATTCAGTGGCAAAGAAGAGATGTCACTCTACACTCCTCTAAATGAAAGATGGACCCAGACGAGTGACCCTCTGGGAGTTTCCTAATAAACTGTCCAGTGATTAATTCTGATTTCCACTGGAACATACATTTCTATAGTCTCCCAATATATATAGTCTACCATTCGCTATGTCACCACAATTCAATGTAGGTAATATAAGGAAGTATGTAACATACACTATAATTAATATAGTTATATGATATAGGATGAGATGGAACATTTCATGTCAACTTTTCAAATTTCCTTATTATAGGTGCAGAAAGTGAAACCTGTTTCCTCCGCTAGTTTGGGGCAGAGTGACCTGATGCCAAGACTCCTAATTTTCCATGCAGTTCTATTTCCTTTAAACATGTACCCTCTTCAAAGGATAAATAAATTCAACATGGCCTCATTTAGGAACTGCCTTTCTAGGCAATAAAGAGCTCTTTGTGTGCAGAATGCAAACACTCGGTGGAAAGTAAGATTCATGCTTGGTGGCTTGTTGGTGCTTAATACAGGTGGCATCAAGAGAAAGAGAGAAAGAGGGAGAAAGAGGGAGGGAGGGAGGGAGGGAGGGAGAGGGGGAGAGAGAGAGAGAGAGAGAGAGAGAGAGAGAGAGAGAGGGAGGGAGAGAGAGGCTGCATAATGAAATTCTAGATTTTCTTAGAGAGCCTTATCTGGAAAAGATGACTAGAGAAAGGCTCTCCTGTGAATACTGGATGATGCTTGGGAAAGCGATCTGTTACACTATCCTTGGCGCTGATGATCCTGCAATGTAAGATCCAACCAACATAAAAGGAGCCTTAAAAACAGTGCGAAGCTTTCTCAAGTTCTTAACCAAACAGTATAACTCTCCTGTGTCTGAAGGTCATCCAATGGAGAAAACTAATGGCTTCAGTATTAATAGTCCAGGGTTTATTTTCCCCCTCCTTACTTTCAGAGAGAACATGCACTTGCCAGCTTCAAAGGGAAGTAAGGTTCTTTGGTTCATCTGTCCATCCTTGGTTCTGTCCGTGCTTTCCTCCCTCAGCCACGTGCTTGCTTCCTTCGGCTTTCTCTCTCACGCATGCCTTCACTGAGTACACCTCCTACACACTCCCGCCGAGAGATAAAGACCCCCCTAAAGAGTGCCTCCCCAGCCTCCCCCATGCTTGGTGAGTTCAGCTGAAGTGGTTCCAAGCGAAAAGCCACAACTCCCCCATGGCCACACCAGCTTTCAATGGGCTAATTCCCAAGGATTACAGCTGTGTCGTGCTTTAAATTTTAAAAAAGGTATCAAAACTATGGCCCTGGCACATTCAGCTATTGTGGATAAAAACAAAACAAAACTAAAGGACAGATTTTTGACAAAAGACATTCTGCATGGTCAAGATAAGCATTTATTTGCCAAAGAACCAATTGATGGTTTCACCTGCCTGAGAAACTCTAAGAGAATAGAAATTAGGAAGATGGTTCCTCAGAGAAGCAGCCTCACCTTATCACAAACGGGAGCTTGGCTTCCTAGTAGAACTTTAACCCAACGTCCTTCTTGCTGCCTCCATGTTCCTGAATACACTTCAGTATATACATTAGGTGGTCAAGCCTAAGTAATCCTTCCAGCCCTTTTCATCTCATGGCACACATAAACCACTAAAATTCTGTGACACACCAGAAAATATATATTTTTTGCCAATCTGACAAAAAAATTGGAACAATTTTGATTCATTCACACTAGATGGCTATTGTGTCAGCTACGTCACTTTTTTATTTGACAATCTAAGGGAAAAGATGTCAGGTATTGTATATGTTACAAATTCTTGCAGCACATCAGTGTGCCAAGGCATATCGGTTGAAAATTGCTATTCTAGAAAGTTCTCTAGTTGACTGTGAGCCCCCAGGGCACTGTTTAAACAGCAGCTGTCTGGGCCTCACTCCAGAAAGTGTGGTGGAGGAGATCCTGGGCAGAAGCTCAGAAATCTGCATTTTTAATAAGTGTCCCAGGTGTTTCTGAGACAGGTGTTTCTTACACTAAGAGTGACTGCGAGAAACACTACGTGAGAAAGTTACGAAGAATTCCCATTTCAAAAATAAAGACAAGAGGAAAATTTGCTTTGGGGCAAGAATCTACTCAGGAATCCAATTTGCCCTGTCATCTGAAACAACCAAAAAAAAAAAAAAAATGGGAGGGGAGAAAACAGACAAAATATATGAAACACTGATTTTCAAGACACTGGGCATTACTCAAGGCAGGTGGGCAATCCCTGAGATGGGTGAGTGCTATAATGTCCAGCTCACTGCCTTGAGTTTCTAGGCTGAGGAGCAGGAAGGATGGATCCTGCTGACTACCTGAGTTGAGGAGATAGAATTCAGAGTCCAATGAGAAGACCCAAGAGGCCTAAGTTGGCAGGACTGAGTGGGGGACTAGAGCTTGCAGAGAGAATGCTGACCATCAGGAGACCCCTGGAGTCTCCAGCTGAGGGCCACTGGGGCTCACATGAGGAACCCGGGACCAGGAACCAGCCATAGAAAGGACAAGCAGGAACAGAGTCCTGTGCTCACGCAAGGCCAGAATGACACCTGGCCCCACCAACCATACTGGAAAACATCAAATTCATGGAAATCGGGTCTTCAGAAGGGCTTTGCCTCAGTTCTAGAGAATAATTAATCCTAAGCTGAATACTACCCTGGTTCTAACAAGTCTTAAAAGCAAGCTCCAGAGAGTTTGGTATGGTCCAAATAACTCACATGGTCTTACTGGGATCTGAAGGATTTTATTTTATTTTATTTTATTTCATGCTTACCCTTTAAATTATTGTGTACCTTTTTTCTTCAGAAATGTACTTAACAAAAAAAAAAGGTTCAAATTTTATTTTAAAAGACAAGTTCGTCTTGGTACAGTTTAATGAGTGACCCATGAAATTCCAATGCACTTTAGTTTCAGGCTGCGGCACGCAGTATCCTCCATTAGGGGGTGCTGTAAGGCTAATAAATGCGACACTCCGCTGCTCTAAAAATAGCCGAATTCGTAAAAGAGAACACCTGCTAGCAACCTGTTTCATCTCTTTCGCCCCCAGTGTCTTTGAGTTCTGCAAAAAATAATGCAGAAACAAATGAATCTTGGCATAGAACAAAAGATGTCTGTCAGTACCACTTTGCTTCCATTCATTTCAGTAAACATGCATTGAAGGCAGTTGATGACTGTCAGTCATCATTCCTAGATGCAGGCCAAGGAGCAGGAAGGATGGATGGCTACGGCACCCTCTTCAGCCAACAGTCAAAGCTTACACAGGACCCTAAACTGATATTCATTCCCTCTCTCTCTCTCTCTCTCTCTCTCTCTCTCTCTCTCTCTCTCTCTCTCTTTCTCTCTCTCTCTCTCTCCCCCCCCCTTTACCTCTCCCTCTCCCTCTCCCTCTTCCCCCCTTCCCTCATTCCCTCTCTCCCCACTTCCTCCCTTTTTTTCATTATACATGAAGGTTGCCTTTACAAAATGACATTTAATTAGGGCTATTGGAGAAAAAATTAAAAACTGAGTTGGGAAGTGAGTATGAGTGGAGAACCTGTTAAATATAAGATATCATCTTTTCATTATTGTGCATTTCACAGGGTCGTACATCTTTTTAGAATATGCTAGTGAACCTAAAATTCAAAAAGCGTTTTTATTGTGGAACGTTATTTTTGTAAAGCAAAAAAAAAATTAAGTTTTTAATAAGCACAGCTCAAGTCCTTTCATGTATTTCTTGAGCTTTATGTTTGAGGAGACATTTACCAACAAGAGACAGGGAAGCTGTGGTGGATGGGGAAAGAGAGAAGAGGAAGCAGTGTGTGAGTGAGGGGTAGAGAATATGAATGAATCCTGATGGTCTAGTTGGAGCTCTGGGGTCCCGAAAGCCCTGCGAGGCAGAACCAGCCACAGATATTCCCTGTGGGGGAGCCACGTCTCCCTCAGGCCTCTCGGTTTCTGGCATTTGCAGCACAAAAGGAAGTGCTACGTTTTCAGTGGGATTGGTGAAGACTTGTAGAACACATTTTAAAGCCGGAGGCAGAAACAACATCTGTTAAAAAGGAGGCTAGGCGTGGAGGAAGACTCCACACCGAGATTAGTATCACCGTTTTATTTAGGTGACAGTCTTCAGAATGGAAGAATGGAAATAGGGTGAGTAATTCAAGTCAAGGTGGTTGGTTAACAATTCGAGCTAAGGAGGCTTCAGGCAGCAAGAAATAAGAATAGGAGCTAACACGGGGGGGGGGGGGGGGGCAGGCACTGCTCTCTGCGTTGTAAATGTAATCTCACATTCAATCCTTGCAACCAACCCAGGAGTGAAGTGCTATGTGTTAGTCCTGTCTGACAGGTGAGGAAACAGGCCCAGATTCATTAGCCATCTTGCTCAAGATCACGGAACTCGTACACAATGGACTAGGGCTGCAGGAAATGGAACTGCAGCTGCTCAGAGCGGGAGACACAGGAAGACCTCTCTGGGTGGGAACACGGGGACCGTTTCAAAGATGAGAAAGTGCATTAGAGCATCAAATGGGAAGGAATACAGAATCCTTAAACGCCGAGCTACAGAAACAGGAATATCTAAAATGAAGCTTTGGTTCCCAGGTGTAACTAAGGACTGATGAGTTAGATTCCTATTTTCTCTCTCTACCACTTCAGCTGTTTCTAAGTCAGGACCTACACGATGACTCCAAGCGCGTGCCAGTGATAACCATGCTTACAGCTGCCACTGGTAGAGCTCTCCACAGGGCCGGGCGCGGACTCTCCTCCACCCGAGCCTCTCCCCACCCCATCGGTGTACCATTCTCTTCTGGAGCCATTACTGACTGTAGTTCATGTATGTTGCAATGTTGACTCCCTGTTAGATTTTTAAATTCCATGAAAGAATTCATAGATGTGGCTCTGGCTTCAGCAGCTAACAGAGCTTGATGTCCATGAAGCACATGAAAAAGTGAATAGAAGAATAAATGTAAACAGTGGATGAATATCCAGGAAAAAAATACAAAAGAAATTACTGGTCATTTAGTGGCATTATATATGATTTTTATTCACTTGTCTGAATGTTTCTACACATTAAATATTGGCAACAGTGAGCATGTATTCCTACGTATAAATATCCTATATAATAAAAGCATAATATGCAAATCGACCATCCCTTTGGGATGCCTAAGCCACACCCACCAGCCAATCAGAGTGACTGTATGCAAATTAGCCCAGCCAACATGGAGGCTGGCACTCACGGAGCTGAGTAAACAGGCAATTTCCGTTGCAGCAGGAGTAAAAGTGTTTGCAGGCCGCCCCGGCGTCTCCCGGCTCCAGCCAACAACATATTTGCAACAATGTCTCAATTATAGAAGCCTCGGGAGCTGAAGCAAACAGCAGGCCAGGCCTGACTACTACGGGCAACAGTGTCTCAATTATAGAAGCCACGAGGTGAAGCAGAGAGGAGGTTTCCTTACCTGCCTAGGCCTCAGCTTAAAGGAACAGTGTATCAATTATAGAAGATAA
>PVJC01008291.1:0-49092 GCA_004026665.1 Murina feae | reverse complement strand
GAGCTGAGCTGAGGGGCGCAGCTTCACTTTCGCTGCTGCCGCAATGGAAAGGGCTGTTTACTCAGGTCCGTGAGTGGCGGCCGCCATGTTGGCTGGGCTAATTTGCATACAGCCGCTCTGATTGGCTGGTGGGCGTGGCTTACCCTGTCTCGGAGAAACGGTTAATTTTAATATTTCGCTTTTATTAGTTTAGATTACATTCCCATGATCAATATAAGAGATCCTGTGTTGTCGTTTTTTAATATTCTTGACAGTGTTTGATTTTGTAAGTAGTTTTGACTTAGTTTTAGTCATTCTGGTGGGTGTGAAATAATGATGTGGAGCACCCTTTCCTTTGACTATTGATCATTTGTATGTTTTCTTTTCGAAGTGGCTAAGTCTTTTGCCCATTGTGTTTTGGGGATATTGTTAGTCGTTTTATTGTCAACTTAGGAGTTCTTTATTGGATACAAGTTCTTTATCAGCACTATGAACTGTGCATATTCTTTTTTTTTTTTTAAGAATAGTTTATTGATTCTTTTTAAAGAGAGGGAAGGAGAGAGAGAGAAACATTGATGTGAAAGTACATAGATTGACTGCCTCCTGCATGCCCCCCACTGGGGATCGAACCCACAACCTGGGCATGTGCCCTGACCAGGAATAGAACTGGCAACATTTTAGTGCAAGGGACAGTGTCCAACCAACTGAGCCACACTGGCCGGAGCACATAGTCTTTTTTATTGTGTGCCTTGTCTATTCAATTTCTTACTGGTATCTTTCAATGAGAGGAAATTTAAAATTTTGGTGAAGTCCAATTTATCAACTTATTTCTTTTATGAAGCCAGGACTTCCTGCCTACCCCAAAGTCATGAAGTTATCCTCCTATGTTTCCTTCTAGAAGCTATATAAATCTGGTTTCATAATTTGGTTTATGATCCATTTCAAATTAATGGAATAAGATTTGGGTTGATGTTTTAACTTTTAACTGGTGTTTTACCATTTCTTTGATGTTATCTGTTTGTTAATCCTCCTTGGCTTCCTCGTGGAAGTGTTTCTCCCTCTGATTATCCCAGTTCCCTCTCATTCCTCAGCTGCCATGTGCATTCTGCTTCTTATGTTTATTTCAGCTGGTTTCCCATATGGAACGTTTCCATTTGGGCCCTCTAATACTTTCTTGTTCTATTTTGTTTTGCTAATATCTTTCCTTATTTCTTTTGACTGTGTCCAATGCTTATTTAACATTCTCAGTCCATTTGTTGAATATGACTAATTCCAGTGTTTCTCTAACCAGTTTGTTTCGTTTGAAGCCATTGTGCTTCTTGGATTTCCTGTTTTTTAACCCAAGAGCTCATTTCCTGGGGGGTCTTCAGCTATTCTCTCTGGTGCTGGAAAGGATCTAACCCTCATCTCTGTCAGCACGGAGCCCAAGGAAATGACAGTCCCGGAGGGGAACCCCCCCCTTCCCCGTCCTCACCGGGGTCGGCATCACCATTTCCCCCAGCCCTCCTAGTGACTAACTCCACAGGATTGGGCCTCACTCAGCATCCCAGGAAGAAGCTGCCAGGGGAGGGGGCTGCCTGTCCAGGTCAGAATCCACCAGACTGGAGATTGGAAGGGAAGGGTGGTAGAGTGACTGATTCCTGCAGTTCCAGGTTGCCTGCTGCACTGCCCTGGAGTTACCCCAGCTGACACTTGCCACTAATATCCAAGTGAGAGCATTGGCCTTGTTGTTCCAGGGCACTGTGTGTAGGTGTCGGCGATAGGAGAACCAACGGGCTGAGAATTTTGAATAAGCGTTAGAAACGTGCAGGAGGAATAAAAAAAGATAGTAGCAACATAAAACAATAAGAAAGTGTTAGCTAAAACAGCAGGCAGAAATAATGTGAAACACTGGCCTCATCCTCCGTCTGCCCCTATCCCAACCTTTGCACGCGTCTTACACTCACTGTTCTCAAGAAAGAGACCTTCACGGCCTCTAGACCTTTCCATGGGCTGTTCCCTCTGCTTAAATGGCCTTTCCTCTATTTCTGCTGGAAAAATTCTTGTGCCTCCTCAAGATTCCTTTCCTGATGGCCCCTCCTGGAATTAGGAAACTAGGGTGCTTGCCCTGGCTCTGTGACCTTGGACAGGTCACACTGCCTCTCTGGACCATAGGCTCCTGATGGGGGTAAGAAGAGAGTGTTGGGTAGGGCTAGATTATTCCTAGAGTCCCTGTTCGCTCTGACAAGCTGGTGGTTACTTAAGAACAGAGATCCTGGAGTGGGACTGGCCATGAACCCCTCCTGGGTCAGCACTCAATCACTATGTTTCCGTGAGCAGTTATTTCAACCCACGAAGCCTTGACGTACTAGCCTAGCATGATGGTTAAGAGCTTGTACTTTGGACTTGGATCATTTGGGTGCATAATCCCTACCATTTGCCTGCTGTGTGACTGTAGGCAAGTGGCTTGACCTCTCTGTGCTTCCCCCCCCTCCACCCTTCTTCTTCTGTAAAATGGGATTGATACTAACAGTGCCTACCTCAGAGTGTAGGAGCCCCATGAATGCAGCTATTGTTCTGCTGCTGGCGGTGGTTGTGCCCCGCTATACAGACTTCTCCTTTCAGTTCAACAAATTCTTGATGTTTGTCTGCCAGGCACTGCTAAGGGTTTTTTCTCAGTTCACTGTCTGTTAAGTGTTATCTCTTGACAGGTGCTCTCCATCGCCTTTTATCTTTGTAACAACCTTGCAAGAGAGGGATGACTAGTACTGTTTTTACAAATGAAGAATCCGCAGCTCCAGAGACCTTTGGAGATCACAGAGCTGCATGGCCAGGACCGAACCCAGGACCACTTACTCTATGGCCAACACCTCTCTACAACATGGCTGAGTTCAGAACGATTAGCCTGGCCTTTGGGGATTACTGAACAAACTCACATGGGAAAGCTTAGTGAGAGCTCCCTACCCCCTTCCACGTGCGCTCCAGCTGTCCGCCTGCCTGGGCCATGCCCAAGATGGCTTTTGTAGGTTTCGTGCAAATGTGGGCTTACTGATGGGCCAGAAGTTAATTGAAGAGACAGAGCAAGGGTGGGTTGGACAATGAGGGGCTCATATGTCCTGAGAAAGAGAGCCAGAGGGCCTCTGGGAGAGGGAGGAGGACTCTTGGAGGACGTGGAATCAGCTAAGAGGAGGATCAAGTTTCAGCAAGCCCAGAGCGGGAGCGGGAGCGGGACGCCTGCAAAAGCAGATGTGGGTCTTGCCCAGAGGCAGTTCCAGAGGACGGCCCTGGGCTGAACCCTGGCCTTGCCATGTGTTCCCGTGGGTCTGGGTACATGGCTTCACCTCTCGGGGCCTCAGTTTCTTCATCTGCAAAAGGGCTCCTCGTACCATTTGGTACCGTGAGGGGCGATGGCCCGTGGGAGACCACTGGTTAGGTTGGCACGCAGGAGCCGGAGATTTAATCCTGAAACGTTCGTTCCCTGATCTGCAATTTGGAAATCACGTTCTTGGTTGCGTGGGATTATTGCAAGGCGGCAGCAGGATACTTTTTTCAGCGAGACCTTCTCTGACCTGTCTATTCAGAGGCCACGTCTCTTCCCCACCCTCCTCCCTGCCTTCTTTTTCTCCATCAAACTTACCACCACCTGGTATTCTGTTTATTTTCCTTGTTGTCTGCTCTCCCCACTAGCAGGAATCGGGCTGTTTTGTTCAGCACCTAGAGCAGCACCTGGCTTATAGTAGGTGCTCAGTAAATAGTGGTTGAACGAATGTTGGTTGACTAGCACATAGGGAATGTTGAGTCAGAGTCAGCTGGATCTTAGAGGTGGAGGGCAGAGGCATGAGCGAAGCCTGGGCAGGTCACTTGGGGTGCTAAAGGCTGCCCAGGAAAGGGGCCTAGATTTCAGGGTAGTGCCTGGTCCCCCTCTGGCCAGGGTCTGCAGAAGGTGAGCCCTGTGGGAGAGTAGAGCTGGGTGGGCCTGAGCACTGGGACCTCTCAAGGAGCCAAGACCCTTGGGAAACAGAATGTCCACACCCTTGGTTTTCTCCTTTCCTTTGGCTTTTTAAACCACTCCGATTGCCCCTAGGTGGTACAAACTACCTCAAAGAAATGAGAAATGACCAGTGCCATCCCTGCCACCCCAAAGGCCAAGAGAAAAAGCACAGCGTTTGGAGCCAGGTTAGATCCGGGGGCATGGCCTAGCCCTGCCCCGCTTTTACGGAAAGACCTTGGGCAAGTCACGTCACCTCTCTGAGCTGTTTCCTTCTCTGTGAAATGGGTGCAGAAGTATTCCCCCGTTCACGGACTTTCTAGGGCTTTTGTGTAAAACCCGTAACCAGGGCCAGGCACACAGTCGGCCCTTGGAACCTGGCGGTCAGAGTCGATAAACGCAACTGACGGCAACCGTTGTGGGCGGAGGGTCCGAGTCCCTCCGAGTCGGCCCTTCTTCACGACGTCTACAAGTTTATAGATTCGACGAGAACCTAGCTTGTATTCGGTTGGACTCGTATTTTACCAGGAACTTGAAAGTTACTGACCCACCCTGAGCTTGTTCCCAAGATTGGTTCGTTGGTGCGGACTGCTGGCTGAGGATGCCATGATACGTTCGCTTACAATGGCAGAGAGAAACCGGAGCCGGGTCTGAGGTCAGAGTCTGTGTTTCGAGTAACCAAAAGTCCAAGGCAGATAAGGGGAACGAATTAGCTCATGTAAGTATGATGTTCAGGGGTAGGCTTCAGGCCTGGCTGCACCAAGGAGCTCAAACCATGCCACCAAAGACTCAGATTCTCTGCACCTCATTATTCAACCTGCTGAGGGGGTGCTTTGTCTTCAGGCTCCACCTAACACCCTCCCCACCACCTCACACCCCACAACACACCATCCAGGTAGAGAAAGTCTTCCAGCGTCTGCCAGTCAGGACCCCCCTGGAGCTGCTGGAGGCGGATCAGTCCCACCTGAACCCCTGGCTGAACGGGGGAGTCACTTCCCAAAGGAAACTGCTGTGTTATTAGGAAGGGGGAATGGATTCTGAGTGGCCATTAAGTTACTGCAAATCTCCACTGCAGTGCAGTCATCAGAGGGGGCAGTGGAAAGCCAGAGAAACATGTGCCTTCCCTCACCTCCCCCGGCTCCCAAGAAGCCAATATTGGAGGCCGAATGGCATTAATTACCCCTGGTTTGCAGATGAGGACACAGCCCTTGAGCATTCAGCCTCTCTGTGCAGAATTAGAAACCCAGAGCGGCTGACCTGGGAGGTTGGGGACCAATGTGGCAGAGGCCCTCCCTTCATGGAAGGAGTGCTCTGTTCAGATATGAAAGTCCCCAGGGAGGCTGCAATCACGTGATAGCCCAGGAAGAGCTGGTCCGTGTAGAGGGAGCAGCCCCACCAGGGTGGTCATGAGACAGTGTGGGCACATACACAGTGGGAGTTGGGTAGCAGTCACTTTCTCTCTCTCTCTCTCTCTCTCTCTCTCTCTCTCTCTCTCTCTCTCTCTCTCTCGGAGTGAGGTCACCTGCCATGCTCATGCCAGCCTCCTATATTGGGGTGGCCGAGACATCAGGTCTTCCAGCCGTGACGGAAGTTGGCATATGGCTGTGGGGGTAGCAAGCACCCTGGATGTGGAGCCAGACAGGCCTGGCGAGATGCTGGGTGACCCTGCACCTTCCACCTCCTATCTGAGCTTCAGTTTCCTCTCTGACCCTGAGCTGATCAATCCCACCTCACTGGGCTCTTGGAAAGCCGAACACAAAGCTTCCAGCACATGGTAGGTGCTCCATTAAGACCTTCTCCCTTCCCTCTTCATAGTGTCCTGCTAAGAGCTGTGTGTCCTTGGCCAAGTTACTTAACTTCTCTGGGTGCCATGATAGCACCTAGCACATAGTAGTGTTGTGAGGAGGTAAAGCATTTAGAACTGTGCCTGGCACACTTGTTATCACTATCACAACTGTCTAACACTTACTGAGTGTTTAGTATGTGCCAAATCCTGACCTTCATCTCACTGTTTACTGTTGAATTCTCATTCTCCCAGTAGTACAGTGACAGGCACGCCCTGGGATGACCCCCACTGACCGTAAGAGGAAACTGAGGCTCAGAAAGGCGAAGAAGTCAGTAAGCAAGGGGGACTCTGCCAAGCTGTGCACCCTTGGCTTCTTGTCTGGGGTGTGGCCCCTGCCAGGGGTCGCTGAGGAGATCGGTACAGTAGCGGCCAGGAGCCTCCGCTGGCTGGAAGCTTCTCTGGGAATGTGAGGCCCGTCGCTATCTGGCGCCATCTCTGGAAGCATCAGTGCACGCCCTGCTCTGACATAAGCAGGGCATTTACAAGCCCCTGCACACGCCACCCACAGCAAGCTCCAAGTTCATGGCCATTTCCCTCCAGTCCAGAGCCGCGAGGGGCCATCTGTGGGATGGAGGCTTCCTCTCCTACGGAAGGGCTGCTCAGGTGTGTGGGCCTTTGAGGCCAGAGGCAGGGAGAGCCATGGCGGTCCAGCGTCCTGTGCGAGGACCAGCTGAAGGGGTCGTGGGGGAGGAGGAGTGTGCCCAGGATCACACAGGAGTGGGGCACAGCTCAGGGACCTGGACTCGCTCAGTCTTAGATGTGGCCTCTGGCAAGTCACTTCACCTTTCTTCTGTAAAATAGGGATGGCCTTAGCCGATTTGGCTCAGTGGGTAGAGCATCAGCCTGTGGACTGAAGGATTCCGGGTTCAATTCCAGTCAAGGGCATATGCCCGGGTTGAGGGCTCGATCCCCAGTAGGGGGCATGCAGGAGGCAGCCGATCAATGATTCTCTCTCATCATTGATGTTTCTATCTCTCTCTCTCTCTCTCTCTCTCTCTCTCTCTCCTGCTCTCTTCCTCTCTGAAATCAACAAAAATATATTTAAAAATAAATAAGTAAAATAAAGTAGGGACAAGGGGAAGTCCTCCCTCGGGGGGCTGTGGTGCACATACAGTGAAGTGACATCTGGGAGGAGTGCAGCGAGTATGAGTCAGTAGTAGCGGCAGGAAATCCATTCATCTACAAACACGTAATGTACACATGGCGGAGAGAACAGGCCTCCTTTCAGGTCTTGCCGGCGGCTTTAGGAGTTGACCCTTTTTCTCTGGGAGACAGGAACATCCACAAGTACCGCTGAATTCTGGCTTAGTTACTTAGTGGCTCTGTCACCTTGGGCAAGACATTTAACCTCTCTGTGCCTCTTTTTTAAAAACCGGGGACAATATTGCCTATTTCATAGGTTGTTGTGGGATTAAATGAGTTAATACAGGCACGGTGTTTAGAAATGCCGGCACATAGTAAGAGCTATGGAAAGGCTCGCTATTATTAAGAATACAATGACAGAGTAAGTAAAGGAAGGATTTTTCTAGAACAGTCTGAAATGTTCTCTTCAGTTGACACAAATCAGTAATGTCTAGAATTCCAAGACACTGGCATCCACATTGCCTTGCAGACTACCTTGTACTTCCAGTACAAGCTCCCCAAATTCTTAGCTGGTTAATGGGAGACTATCCTGCCACTCATGTGCTGTGTGACCCTGGGGAGGTCATGTACCCTCTCTGTGCCCTCCTTATTGTGGATTGTGAGAGCGGGACGGTAGTGCCCCAACTAGTGCCAGAGGGGGTTCTGCACTAGGAGTGTTGAGTACCAGAGTATGAGGGGCGGCCAACATCTCAGAGAAACACAGTACATGGCCCCCCACTCCCACCCCTCTCAGCTTCCAGGCTTGGCTCAGAGCCAGGTGGCCTGAAACAGAACATGTCCTCTCCGTGGGATAGAGGAAGCCTGTGTGTCCGTAGAGCAGCTTCCCTGACCTTGCTCTGCGTAGGCGCTCCAGCCACCGCAGCCTGAGGAGGCTGTTCCCCTCCCCCTCGCCGCCTCCCGGCTGCCAGCTCTCCCCCCACCAGTTGAATTTTGACTGGCCCAGTCCTCTGCCCGCAGGGCCAGGCACCTCAGGGAGCCCAGAAAAATCTTTGACTCCAGAACCCAGACCCTTGCCACTCCTGGTTCCAGCTCTGCCGCGTGGCCTTGGGCAAGTGGCAGAGCATCTGAGCTTCAACATCCTCACCTGTAAAATGGGCCGGCGATGAGGCTTGCCAACGAGCCGGGCATGCAAAGGGTCTGCTCTCAGCCAGCCAAGCTCAGGGAGCAAAGTCCTTTGTGGTCGGTCCAGCTGCCTCTCTGTCCCTGTCGCCAACGGTTGGTTCCTGTCTTTCTCCCTGACCTCATTCCTGCATTGCTGCCTCCTCGCCTTTGCACATGTGGGTCCTCCTGTCGGGAGTGTCCTCTCTCTCTGTTCCTCTCAACTCCTCCAGCCTGGCTGTCTTCCCACCCGCTCCATGGAACCTTCCGGGCTGACCCTGGATGTTCTGTCTGTCCTTTGGGAGGAAAAGAAAGCATCAGGCTGCCAGGTGGGTTGCTTCCTTCCTCGTATGGGAATCTGTGTGTACATGTGTGTGTGTGTGCGAGACAGAGAGAGAGAGAGAGAGAGAGAGAGAGAGAGAGAGAGAGAGAGATATCTGGTCCTCTCAGGAAACACAGACAGACCCCTTTGACTGTAAGAGATGGGACCTCTACCCTTTAATCAGATACAGCCACCAAATGGAGGTGCACAGCAGGCGGGTGAACCTCAGGTTCCTAGAGTCTTAGATCTAGAAAGACCTTGCAGGCCTCCCATGCGACCAGGTCGGCAAATGGCCACCTGGCCGGTGGGCAGAGAAGGGTTTGCCCATCCTCAGCTACAGACCCTCGTCTGCCCACTTGCCCATCAGTCCATCCTCCCCACCCATGACCATAGCTGCTGGCCAACAGTCATTGAACACTGACCCTGTCCTGGGCTCTGCTTTAAGCCTTTCCAAGTATGAATTCGTAGAGTCCTTCCAACTCCCTCTGGCTTCTGTTACTCTCCCACTTTGCAGGTGGGATGCCTGGGGCACAGAGGAGAAAGGTCACTGGCCCTGAACTCCCAGCTTGAGATGGGCAGAGGCAGGATCCGAACCTGGAGCCCTGGCTCCAGAGCTCGCTCTTACTGCCACTGCAGCCAGTCACCATGGATCCCGCCCACCTATGGACACCCCCACCCAGCAGTCCAGACACCCCCACCCAGGGGACTGGGTGCCAGGCTCCGCCACCATCCTCAGCGCCAGATCCCTGCTCTCCAGGAGCTCACATCATGGGAGGAGGCAACACGGAGAGTCGGATAAATGCAGCCAGGTCTCGAGTGCCTCCTGGGGTTCTGGGCGCTCGGGGAGGAGCTATAATTGCTGCTGGGGCTGAGGTGGGGTGGGGCAGTTACACAGAGCTGAGGTCGAGGTGAAAGGGTGGTGGGAGGACTTCATCGGGTGAGCAGCAGGGAACATTCCAGACTAGGAACATGGTGTGCAGAGGCTGGAGGTGCACGCGGGACAGCTGGCACCTCATCAGAGCCTTTACGACAAAATGGCCTGGAAGCGGGAGGGCTGCCTCCCTAGACACTCCCACTTCTGGGTTCTGCTGACCAGCTGTCAGCAGCCAGAGGTCTGCGTTGTGCTCCATGCCCAGTACCTGGCCCGCTGCCCCCTGGGGGAAGTCCCTCCTTCGGTCTGACCTGCAGCCCACGCTGACCACCACGCATTCCCTCTGGGCCCTGCACTCAGAGGCTGCCTCATGGCAGCCATAAATAATTCCACCAGTGAATGAATCGAGTGCCGGCCAACCAGGCTTGCCAGAGACACTGGGCTTGGCTGAGACAGGGGCATGTCTCCTAGCCCTGACCCTGAGCTGGAACGTTCCTGGGCCCATCTGCAGCGCACTCTCTCCCTCTCCCGGCAGCTACCGCAGCCCAACTGGGTCTTGCAGGAGCCCCCAGCCCCTATCCCGTTCCCCTCTTTCCTCTCCCGCTCCACCCGCCAAGAACACAGAGGGCACTCAGCACTTCTCGGCCACAGCTCCTCGCAAGAGCCATCAGGCCCAGCTGACAGCCCGGAGGACTGGCTCCCAGTTGGCTGCCGGCTGGTCTGACTATTCCCTGTGTGTATCTCTCAGGATTAGGAGCTGGGAGGCAGGGGTAAGTCTTCCCTTTTCTCAGAGCCTCAGTCTAACCATCTGGCGATGGGGAAACCTCTAAGGCACAGTTTGCCTGTGAGATTCTGAGTGAGTAGATGTGGGGTGGGGGTGGGGGAACAGGAGTTTATTTGAGGAGTCATGTCTCTTTAATTTCTCTTCTTAAGTGTGAGTACAGTCACTCCCTTAAACTAAACCCTTTCCTCCTCCCCCGACACTCCCTTAACTCAGTTCTTATCAGATCCTCACAGCACCCAAAGATGCAGCAAGTGGGGTTCTTAGGGAACTTTTGCATGTAGCATATGGACATGTAACTACCTCCCAGACCTTGTAAAGACACTTCCATTGCCCCCGAAAGTTCCCTCGCACACTTCCCAGTGTCTACCCGTCCCGGGTAACACTTGGGAATAAGACTTTGTCCCCAGTCACACCAGGTGATGTTTGTGCTCCGGTACCTTTGGGGCAGCTGCTCAGAGGATCCTCTCCAGCCCAGACATTCCTGGATCTTGACCTCTGGATGGGGCTCCCTCCAACCCTGCCAGGCGCCCTGGAAGCAGGAGTTGAGCCTCCCTGGTCTCAGATGCAGTTATCAGGCTGCTGGGGGTGGAGCTTTATGGGGGGGGGGGCAGGCCCTGGAGCAGAGAGGAAGGGGGAGGGAGCCTGCTGCAGGGGTTGGCTCAGCACCTTCCACCTCTGGCCCTGGGTTACCTTCACTTCACTCCCTCACCTGAGAAGAGGGACAACTGTACCTAGCTTCTCTCCAGGTGGTTAGTGAGGATTAAACCAAGGTCAGCGATGTCGTAGGTGCTTTCCTCAGCAGGAGAGGGGTGCTCAGGGGTGCAGAGACCCACGCTGCAGGGAAGTGATGGTGTGGGGCCTGGACCACATCTGCTGGATAAGATACTGGACCGAATGACTCCACTGATGTGCCCCAGAGTCCCCATATGTCCGTGAGGCTAATAAGCCCCACCCTGCCTTTGATCGCCAGGATGTTGTGAGGACCTGATGCAATTCAGGTTAAGGGATTATCGAGAAAGAAAAAGGTTTGATAGAGTAATGTCACTGGTTTTCCTGTTTCCATGGTGACTTTGGTGACCTTTCTGGGGCCAGGAAGAGAGGACCTCCTTGGCACTGACAGGGTAAAAGCATCTTCCCGATCCTGGGTACTTTGTACCATGGGGTTTGCGGTGCCCATAGAGGCAGGACATGCCGGCTTTCCTTCCAGGCTCTGCATGTGGCAAGTGGCTTCACTTCTCTGAGCCTCAGTTTCTGAGTCTGTAAAATGGGAACCATGCTCACCATCCTGACTTCATGAGATGTTGTGGGAACCCAAGAGAAAATGCCCCTCCAGGCCGGCGGCCTGCCGCTCAGCTGCGTCCGGCCTGTCTCTTGGGTGACCATTGGCTTTGGGCCGACACCTGCCGGGGACCTGATGAGCCTCTCTGCTCCCCTGTGAGGCTGGTGCCGGCCCAGTTCCCAGGCAGTGCAGACAAGGGTCGCTTACCCCACAGGGTGCCAGCACAGAGCTGGTGCACAGTAGGTGCTTGTCTACCCTGGCCGGTCAGGACTGTCCAAGAGGAGGGGCTGTGCTGCCCTCCTCCCTCTGAGCCCTTAGTCCCTAGGACAGAGCTGGGCGGACAGCAGGTGCTCAGTAAATGTGTGGGGGTAAAGAATGAGTGAACAGCAGCCAGTGTGAAAGGATTGGGCTGGGGGAGGGGAGCCGTGTGGGCTAGTCCCTTCCTGTCTCATCACTCCTGGGCTAATCCCCAAGATTAACCGGGGGACAAAGCCAGGTCACACTGGCCACTGAGCCAGGGCTTCGGCGTGAGCGTCCAAGGCGAGGGTGGCCAGGCGAGGGAGGCCAGTCCTAACGACCCTGTGCATCTCAAGATGGCCCTCCTGACCCCCACCCTGGACATGGTCCTCACAGGGGTCCTCAGCCTCCTGCTCCTGGCGCTGGCCTTGGTCCTACTGTGCTTCTTCACCTGCCGCCTGGCCAGGCCGCTCAGGTAGGAGAGCTCACCTGGCACGACTTCCTGCTGCCAGCCTTCCTGCCTAAACTCCTTTCGCTTCTGATTGCGCTTGTGGGGTAGGGAAAGGGCAGGAAACTGAGGCCCAGAGAAGTTGCGTTAGCCTGGGGTTGAGTTGCACTTGGCCATGGACAAGCTTCGCTCACTTTTCTAAATATTAAAAGGGTGGTGAGGGGGAGGCACCTAACAACACTTGGGAAGATGAAGCGAGACCACAGATCACAGCACAAGGCTGGGCACAGCATGCCCGCGAAGCCGCAGTGATTTCTCTCAGTTCTATTGTTCTGGCATTTGTCCTGGGCCTTTTGAGATCCAGCCCAGATCTGGCTTTTTGCCCAACTCCCGGGGCTCCCGTGCCTTCTGCCCCAGGATGCTGACTCAGGGCCAAGGCCAGCCCCTCGCTCCCTCCCCTGACCTGCCAAGTAGCTGCTCCTTCTCCCCAGGCTCTGGCTGGCCTCCTGCCTCCGCCGGGGCTTCTGCACACTCGTCATGAATAATCAGGGCACGTAGCTGGGAGCCTGGCAGAGACGGACCTGCTGGCAGTGGGGGTGATGGGGTTGGCGCACATTCGGATGCTCCATTCTGAGCTGGCAGAGCATTGGCAGAAGGTGGTGGGCAGCCGGGGCCCCCGCAGCCCCAGACTGGGCCCCATGGAGCCCGTCACCCCGGGCTGCCAGATTGCAGACTTGGAGCCTCTGAGTGGGGGTGGGGGCAGAAAGGGGAGCCAGCAGAGGAGACTGGCTTCCTGGATTCCCACCCCCTCTCCTTTCTAAGCAGAGGCAATGGGAGAAGGAAGGCACCCATTTCTAGGACGAGCCCATCTCAGTGTCCCATCCAGAACGTTCAGCCGTTACCGCGGGGGTCTTTCAACTCAGTCCGCATTCACAGAGCTGTGCGTGGGGTTAGAGATTCAGAGATGGATTCGATGGTCTGTACTGTCACCAAGCAGCCAGTCCAACAGAGGAGAGAGACCAACAAGTACAACCACTCGGGGCCGGATGGGCCTTCAGATCTCCTGGGGATACCCTTCACTTCTCCTTTTCCTTATCAGTTGTTTGCTTTGGACGCTGGGTGCGGAGAGAGTTACATAAGTCATATCGCAGTGTATGGTGCACTGTCATGAGCTCACTTCTTGTTTATTCATGTCCCTCTTCATTCCTGCTCCCTGCTCCCCACAACTCGCCCAGGTCCTCATGTTCATGGGTTAAACATGGCCTTGAATGTGAGAGTGTCCTTGGCAATTGCGCTGTTTTCTGTAGGAGGGTGTGGCTCACATTCATACACAGGGAAATGCACCTTGTCCTTTGCAGTCTTCACTCCATCCTGTGTGGGAGCTCCATCCACACCACTGTTTCGACTTCTGGTGTTAATGCCACAGAGATAGTGCCGCTGTCGCCACCCTTTATTAATGAGTTCCCTAGTTATAGGCAGAGTGCTCGCCCCAAGTCCTGATAGGTCAGTGGTAAGGGGGAACTTGGGGAGTCCCACATCCTTGCCAGCACTTGGACTTTTCTGCGCATGCACATAGGCAGGATTTGGGGGGATTCTTTCCTTTCCCCTCCCCTCCGGCCTTAGAGCACTGGTTTCCAACTGATGTAAAGACTTCCTGTGCCAACCCCTGGAGCACAGACAGATCAGGCAAAGTCCCAGAAGCTCCCAGTGTGGAGGGTGAGACCAGTGGGAACGAGTGGCTGCTTCCCATAGAGCGAGGCACCCGCAGTGACGACGACGGCGTGATGTTCAGAGGCAGCGTGTTGGCGTGAGGGACCGTCCTGGGGGCTTCCTGACGTCAGTTTTAAACTAGTTTGAATAATAATGTACTGCATCGATGTTGTATATTAATTTACTCACATTCTTTATGACGGTAGGATTTACTCTAGAAATGTTTAGAAACGACTGTAGAATAAAAATAATTGTACAGTACCCCAAAGGCCACCATTCCGTGCTGAGCGCCTGCTGTTAGAAGTTTAGTGTAGGCTGTTTCAATTCCGCCCCCCCGCCCCACGCTGGGTGTGGAAGGAGCTGGGAGGGGGAGCACAGGGCTGTGCAACTGGGCGGCATGTCTGGTGAACTCGGGGTGTTTCGTGGGATGCGGTGCCAGGGGACCCTCGCCTCTGGGCTCTGGGGTGCAGCATGCACAGTTTTAAGGTTGACTCGACCTCACATTTTCCGGTGGTGGAGTGGCTCTTACCTACACGGCACGCTGACCATGCAATGTGGTGCATCCCTGCTGTTTCTCACGTGAAAAATAATATAAATAGGACCGCTTCAAAGTGGAGTCGGAGCTGCCCGCCCGGAGGGCCCGCCGGGCACGTCTGACTCCTCCCACGTGGGGAGGTTGGAAGTGGGCGCGGGAACCTCGGGCTGGGCCTGAAGCAGCACTGTAGCGAAAGAGCTGTTTGCGAAAAATGACAGGAAAGCAAACATTGTGACTATAACGTCTGACGGGAATTAATGGCGCTCTTTCCAACGGCCATCGCTATGTTGGTTTAGGATCACCTGTACAGAAATTCCTTCCCTAGTTTATATGACTCATAAAAATTCCCTCCTCCTCCTGATGTAACTACTCCCCTTTCCTTTCTCATAAATTCTCCTTGCCATCAACTCCTAATGCATCCCGGTATTGCAATTCTTTTTTTTAAATATAGGATTTAATTATTACTATTAGTTTTTTTAAACATTTTTATTGATTTCAGAGAGGAAGGAAGAGGGAGAGAGAGACAGAAACATCAATGATGAGAGAGAATCGTTGCACACCCTCTACTGGGGATCGAACCTGCAACCCAGGCATGTGCCCTTGAGCGGAATCGAACCCTGGACCCTTCCATCAGCAGGCCGACCCTCTGTTCACTGAGCCAAACTGAGTAGGGCTACAATTCTTTTTGGATCTCAAATGGTTGTTGCCTCTCACCTTGACTTTTTTATTTTTAAGCGAATATTCCCAACAAATGGAAGAGTCATTTTAATCTTGGTTTTGGTGGAAATAATCACATTATTTCCTAGTGAAGCTCTTGCTATTTAAAATTCTTCATCTTCCGTTAACATTTATAGAGGGTTAGTACATTTCTCAGCTGTCAATGGCAGCTAACAGGATAGCCACAAGTTAAAAAACATTCGTATGTCATTTATACATGCTCATTTTGGGGAAAAAAAAATCAAAAATATAAAATAACTCATTCACAGTCCTACTGCCCAGAGAAAGCCACAGTTAACATTTTGGTGTGTTTCCTTCCAGTCTTTTTTTTTTTTTTAATGACATTTTCAAAAAAGTATAAAGGTAACATCTCAACGCAGAAGGAAACTTGGGAAACGCAGGAAAAAATAAAACCACCGGAGTCATCTGTAATGTTACTTCCCAGCCAATCTTTTCCTATCGGTCCCCTCTGTGGTTTTTCTATCTCTCACCGTAAATGACAAGCTGTGGAAGAGAAGGTAGCGGACATAGGCGTCCCTCTAAGAAAGGATGGACTCCTTTTGTCTCTGATGTTCTCAGGTCACAGGTAATTAAGAGCCTAAAGACTGATGTTCTAGAACAGTCTTTGCAAGGTGTGGTCCATGAGGCGACAGTGGCATTGTCCGGGAGCTTGTTGGCAATGCAGTCAGAATCTCGGGTCGAGAATGGGTATGGGGGCAGAACCTAGTTTAACAAGCCCCGTAGGAGGTTCTGACTTATGCTACATTTTGGGGAGCAGCGCACAGACAGCCCGAACTCTGGTGGGTCCCCATGGACTGACTACCAGAGTTCATTTGGGAGGTGGGAGGGAACCACTTTGTGGCATGGCACTCATTCATGATTCTACCACCGTGTGATTAAGCTTCCTGAGGGAGAGACCACCTAGGTTGGCATGCCCAGGTCTGGCTTGTAATAGGTGCTCAACGAAGACGCAGTGAATGAATGAACCAACAAAGGAATTAAGTAAATGAACCTATGGACTCTGGCGCTGTGGCCCACGTGTCTTTTTAATGTAATTAATTTTTTTTTTCATTTCTAGGATCGGAACATCAGCTAACATCAGCTGACGGCTGACCACTGCCAGCCCACCCCTCCCACCCACGTGGATTGTACCTCTGGGCTCCGGAGAGAGAGCAGGGCTTGGAGCACATCATGATTTCACCATTCTTGGTGCTGGCCATTGGCACCTGCCTTACCACCTCCTTAGTGCCAGGTAGGATTGGGGGGCCCAGATCGGGGGTGGGAAGACCTGGTGCGGGTGGGGTAGGATGAGGGCATTGCCTATGTTCAGAGTCATAAAAGCACCCCAAGAATTTAAGGGCAGGAAACACATGTTCAGAATGGAAGTCCCAGCTCGGCTACTGCACATGCTGGTGTTGTGGCTCACACTTTCTGCTGTATGTTTTCTTTTCTTTAATTGAGGTTTCTCCTCTCTCATCTATCACCTGAAATGCAGCTTATTCTGTAAACGCCCCGGAGGCGCGGTACGCTAAGGCTCCTGTTGGTTTTGTGTGCTTAGCTCCGGGAGCAGTGAGTGCATTTCCTTGTGGTTGGTGATTGTTGCTTGTGAACTCATCTTCAACAGGAGCTCGTGTTTTTTTTTTGTTTTCTCTTGGACAATCATATGGAAGTGTTTCTACAGTGCAGGTTATATCAGATTTTTCAACGAATTCTAGGTAAGTTTTTATGTTGATTTCTCAGTGTGAGGCTCTTACGCCATAAACTCAGACCCCACTTAGCACTGGCTCAGTGTTGGAGTCGAGTTCACATTCTCATGACTGCCTTCTTTCCCGGTCCCTTCCGCAGCTCCAAGGTCAAACATGCATATTGCAACAGCTTCCACCTAGACCTGCATCTTGTCTTGCCTCCCAGGGCCTCAGCACCCGCTCCTGTTTACTTCTCTGGTTTTCAATTTCCGGGTATACCCCTTCCCGCTTTTCCTCCTTTTCAAGCTATGTACTGTTTTTAGTTGTTTGGGGTTGGGTTTTTGGTGTTTTTTTCCCCCTCAGCATTTCAGTATCTGTGATAAGAGAGGGGAGCCTTCCTCAGCTCCATCCATCATGTGGCTGGAATCACCCACCCTGAGCCTTAATTTCTCCGTCTATTCCATGGAGATAGTTCCTCAGGCTATTGTGGGAAGGGATGGTGCAAGTCACAGTGTCTAGCAGGGAGGGGCTAATAGGAAGAATATATTTCAACAGATCAGAAAGTTGGGGTACAGAGAAGGACTGGCCTTCCCAGGTCACCCAGCGAGTCAGTACAGAGCTGGGATGAGAACCCGAACTGCTGGGGTTCCCAGGCTGTCGCTCCCTCTGCGACCCCGTGATGCCTTTCAGTGTGTACTTTTGGGGACCCAAGACTGAGTCCCTGCTTTCTCAGCACCCAACTGGGTGAGAGATGAGCAGATGGATGAAAAGGAGAAAAAAAAGAAAAACCTTCAAATAGTCAGCAATTTTTAAAAAATCAGCAATTCAGTTTGGTTTTTTATCTGTTTCATTTTAGCCACTCTGATGAGTGTGTAGAATGGTACACAGTGTTTTCTTTCTTTTTTTAAAAAATGTGGTATGACTTACACCAAGTTAGTTGTAGATATAGTTTTATATCCATGTAATCCCTGCCCACATCAAGGAAGCACACTTCCAGGCATGGGGCACCCAGGGGCTTTCCCTGCCCCTCCCAACCCCCAGGCTGGAGGAAGTAGCCACCAGGAGGTACTTTCCTGGCACCACAGATGAGCTTTGCCTCCTTTGAATTTCACATAAACAAAACCACACGGTACGTACTGTCAGCTGACAAGTATAGCGTTGCACGGCGATTAGGGCTGAACAAGAAATGGGCTGTGAAAACAATGGCCTCCTGATACTCACCTGGTCCAAAGCCGTCATGGCTTGCCTCGGTTCTCTGGCAATGAAGCCCGTTTGGCGTCCACTGAACCGGACTGAGGGGCAACCCCTGGGATGGCTCTGGCGAGAAGGGCACGGGTTCTGCAGGGAGCAACACGGCAGGGAACTTGGCAAACTGGTAGCAGAGCTTGTGTGGGGAAGAGCAGGTGCAGGGCCGGTGGGGCGGCAGGCTGCAGGTGCCAGGAAGGGTACAAGCTCATCGCCGTCCCGGTGGCACCCAACTGGCCGAAGGAGCTCCTGGACCAAGGCTGGGCGCTGTGGTGCGGGGCAGGGGGACGGCAGGAAGGAATCGCAACCAGCCCGGAGCCAGGGGGATCCCTGATGGGAGCCAGTGCCGGGCACTTCCCCAGGCTTTGCCTCGTTTCGTCCTAGCACTGCTGTGGGTAGCTGTGTCCCCCCCGTTTGCCTGGGGTCTGAAGTTAGTGAGCTCAGCAAACACCTTCAGGAGAGAGAGGCAGTGCTGGGGGCTGCCAGGGAAGTGGTGGGCTAAGGGGTTGGGGTGGGTGACGTAGGGAGAGGCCTCTTGGGGGGAGGGAGTGAAGCGTGGTTGGGTCCAAGGCTTGAGGCCGAGAGCGGCTTCCTTCTACCCCTCGCGCACCTGAGGCGGGGCACAGCCCCTGGATGTGTGGGTTTCCTGTTTTTCTTTTTCAGCTCTAATCCTAGGCACCCTGTTGCATTTCATAACGTGGAGGAAATAGGGTGGCCGCCCCACCAGGCTGCTGTGTGCGAGGCTCCTGGCACTTGCCTGGAAGCCATGCTCGTGAGAAAGGAGAGCCACGCTCCTCACCCACAGCCGCCCTGCAGGGCAGCACAGTCCTGGGACCAGGGGTGAGGAGCATGTTCTCAGCCCACGAATGTGCAGCTCGGCCTCGGACAAGACCCTCCCGGCCTCAGCCTTCCCTTCTAAGCCTGGGAGGCCAGGAGAAGAGAGAGCCTGTCTCCAGGCCTCGGTACTCCAATGCGCTGGTTTAAGAGGCCCAAGCACAGGGGGGAGAGAGCCCAGCAGGCTTGGGAAGGCCCCTGGCGCCCAGGGACAGGGAGCTGGGCCTCGGGAAAAGCATGGGAGGCCAGGACTTGGGATGGAATCACTAGGCAGCGGGGGTTGGGTTTTTCATGTTCTCCTGCGGGCCAAGTGTGTCACTGCCTAATCCAGTCCTCATAAGACCTCGAGAGGAAGGTACAGACAACCACATTTGAAGGGGGAAAACTGAGGCTCAGGGAGGTGACTCTGCACAGCCGGTACTTGGCACAGCCGCGTGGGGTAGGTGAGGTTCATCGGACACCACAGCTGTGTTCTTTCTACTGGAGGATTGACTACTGGACATAGCACAGGCGAGGGAGAGAGGAAAAGAGGAAGAAAAGAGAGCATTTCTGGTTCCATTTTATCTCAAGATTGGGGACTCAGAGCGTGCTAATGTATCCCGACAGGAGTGAGATTGTGCATAGCTACATCCATTGGGTTCCTTAAACAAAAGACAAGTTTCCCTTTCCAGCGCTAAGCCAGGTTCCTGCTGAACCTGCTTTAATCAGTAAGCCACGCAGAGTTTATAATTGATGACTGAGACGTCTGGGGACTCCTGCAGTTGTAAGTAGTTTGTTCTCCTGAACGGCTTAAACATTACCTTCCTAATCTCGTGCCAGCCCAACTCATTTGCTGCCTTAGCAGAAATGTCCCTCTACTGGGTGGAAGGAAAGAGCCTGCGCTTTAGAGTGGAACTCAGCTCTGCCCGTGCTGTGTGGCCTTGGGCTAGTCACTTGGTGTCTCTGAGCCTTGGTTTCTTCATTCTGAGATGTGGGGAGAAGACCCCGGGTCCACAGGCTTGTTTGGAGGATTAGACAAGAATACATTTAAAAACCACTTGATGACTGTCGGATGGGCAATTACTGCTCCCTCCCCAAACCCTGGCACCCTGGCACCCTGCCCTCAGGCATGAGAAGTTGAGGTACCTGATGAGAAGCTAGTCCCACCCCCTGCAAATAACTCTGCTTCGCTGTCTGTACAGAGAAAGAGAAAGACCCCAAGTACTGGAGAGACCAAGCTCAGCAGACCCTGAAAAATGCTCTGAGCCTTCAGAACCTCAATACCAACGTGGCTAAGAATACCATCATGTTCCTGGGAGATGGTGAGGCCTGAGGCTTGAGGGAGGGGCTGGAGTGGGGGCACCTAGAGTGGGGGCCGCAGAGCCAGGCAGAGGTGGAGGGGACCGTGTTGGAGAGCTGGAGCCCTGGAACATTTTAAAAGGATGGGGCCAGGCTGTGGACCCATGAGATTGGCTGTGCCAGGCGGTCGGTCCCCTGAGGGTCTGGGGAGGAAAGGGGTGCCCTGTCACATTTCCAGAGCCATACTCTGGTGCCCGGTGCCCAGCTTGAGTTGGCACCAAACTAGAGAGCTATGGGTGCCCGAGAAGACTGGCTGGAGAGGCTGAGGCCCTCTTTTCCCCTCCACAGGGATGGGCGTCTCCACGGTGACGGCCGCCCGCATCCTCAAGGGCCAGCTGCACCACAGCACCGGGGAGGAGACCAGGCTGGAGATGGACAAGTTCCCGCACGTGGCCCTCTCCAAGGTGCGCTCCCGCCCCGCCTCGCAGCTCGCAGGAAGGGGAGGGCAGAGCGCTCACCCTCCTGGCGTCTTCGAGGCCCTCCCGTGGCATGGGAACAGCGGCAGCGACTTCCCAAGACTTTATTTTGAGGGCTCAGCTCATTGATTTTTAAAAATCGAGGGAAGGATAACATACAAAGAGAAAAGTGCACGCACGCAGAGTGTGGGTTTTCACACACTGGTCGTGCGGTATAACCAGCATGGGGGGGGGGATGAACATGACAGCAACCAGAGGCCGCGGCCCGTCACAGCCCCAGCCCCCGCCCGCCCGCAGGCTAGCGGTCCCTGCGTTTGTACTTGATGTCAGGGGAGGCGGGCAGTATTTACTCTTCCACGTGGCTCGGTTGCCTTCATTCTCTCCCAAGGTGGCTTGGGAAGTGCGTGCGATGACTGCTGTAAGTGGTAGCTGTTGTTACCGGAGTCGTCATCGTCATCGTTGGCAGCAGTGTTTGGAAATAAAGAACCTCTAGACCAAGCGTGTCAAACTCACGGCCGGCGGGCCGCATGCCTCGTGTAATAAACGAGTTTGACATGCTGGCGACCCTCCAGGGAATAGCAGGACTGATTGATGCTTTCTGTGCCTTCAAGGAGCTCTCAGGCTGCTGGGGAAGGGCGACAGCTTCAGGGTCTCTGCTGGAGGTCTGAAGCAGGGGAAGGCCTCATCCGCATGTCCCCATTCTAGATCCTGCCTCCCCCTTACTTTCCCTTCCCTCCCCCACCCCCGCTCTTCAAGAACTGAGCCTCCGGCCCCTCATCTTTCCCTTCTCCAGAACTCACCTGCCTTCCCCTCCCCCTTGCTGGCTCCTACAGCCCCAGACTCAGAGGGAGGCCTAGCTGGCCCGGCCCCTCTCCTCTGCCGAACATTTCCACGTGTTGGAGAGTGGTCTTCCTGCCCCTTTTTGCTGCCCTGGCTGCCAGGGCAGAGGGAGTGGGGGCAGGAGGCAGGCAGCTAGGTGATCCTGTGGCTCTGGGGGGACCTCAGTGGGCAGCAGGGGCTCACAAGGCTGTGGGAGACCTCTCTCCCTCATGCCAGGCCCCATGGTGTGAGTGGGGTGGGTTGGCAGCAGGGTGAGCCAGGGCCTGGCCATCTTCCAACCCTCCTTCCTTCCCGCCCTGCAGACATACAACACCAATGCTCAGGTCCCTGACAGCGCGGGCACCGCCACCGCCTACTTGTGTGGGGTGAAGGCCAATGAAGGCACGGTGGGGGTGAGCGCGGCCACCCAGCGCTCCCACTGCAACACCACTCAGGGGAACGAGGTCACCTCCATCCTGCGCTGGGCCAAGGACGCCGGTGAGTGGGGGCTGCGGTAGTGGTGGGGAATGGGGCCTGTCTGGGCCTCAGTCTTCCCAACTGCACAATGGGGAGAGGGTAGAAAAAGGGTGCTCTGCAGGGCTCTTCCAGCTCCGACGCTGAGAGTCTGAACTATTCATGGGATCCCGCCCAGGACAGGAAGGCTGGTGGTTTAGGAACTCACTCCGGTGTGGGTCCTGGTCCTGGAGCATTTCTCTGAGGCTATTCATCCCACTGTAAAATGGACACGAAAACAAGGCCCCGCAAAGGCTTGGTGTGAGGAAGGCCAGGGGCCCAGCCCCGTGCCAGCCCGTAGGGGGTCAGGAAACGTCTCCTCCTCTTTCCTCCTGGAAGTGGGAGGCTCTGGCCCATGTCCCCAGGAGTTTTAGAGTCAGGGTACGAGGTCAGCTGACACAGGTGACACCACCACCTGGGAGCCCGTAGGGGGCGCTGTGCTCTGCAGGCCCTCAGTGGAGGGGAGGACTCAGCCCAGGTGCTCACAGCTCAAGGGTCCTCTGGGAGGCAGAGGGTCTGAGCTGCCAGAGTACATGGAAGCCACCGTCCCCCATTAAGTACTGATGGGGGGACTGAGGCGCAGGCAGTCGTGCAACTAACAGGAGGCCAGTCTTTAGCCAGAAGGAGGGAGAGGCAGCCTGGACACCGCTGTCTCCAGATGACACCAACCCCTCCTCTCCCGCACCCCAGGGAAATCCGTGGGCATCGTGACCACCACGCGAGTGAACCACGCCACCCCCAGTGCCACCTACGCCCACTCCGCCGACCGGGACTGGTACTCAGACAACGAGATGCCCCCAGAGGCCCTGAGCCAGGGCTGCAAGGACATTGCCTACCAGCTCATGCACAACATCAGGGACATCGAGGCGAGTTTGTGGGGGGAGGGGGGTGTGCAGCCAGTGCAGGGGTCCCCGAGCCGGGAGGCAGATCTCTGGGGGGTTAGGGGGGGCTGAGGCCTCAGGTACAGGCTGGCATGGGAGCAGGAGCTTGGCCTGGCTCCCCAAACACCTGGGAGGGCTCCCAGCCCATTAGAGGATTTGTGGTCGGGCAGGAAGGCTCTGCAGGATTTCTCCACGGTGGGGCTGAGGGATAAACCCTGATGCGGCCACCACCACCCTGCGAGAGCCAGGCGCCCAGGGATTATTTCGTCAATCGGAGCCTGCAGCTGCACCCCCACAGCACAAGGAGGTGGGGTAGCCACTGAGGGGAGTCTGCCCTGTATATTCCCATGTGCACAAACAGGGATGTGCCTCACCCACTCACGCAGCAAGCCCAGGGGCAAGGTGAGGTGGGCGGGGGTAGTACAAGCTCTCACTTTTCAACCTCTTGGGTTCAAATCCTTGCCCTGTTTGCTGGCTGTGTGACCTTGGATCAGTTACTCCGCCTCTTTGAGCTTCCCTTGCACCCCCCTTTGTGAAATGTCCCCATCGATCGGTAAGCCCGTTGCAAGATCTCAACACAATGGTCCCTGTAGAGGCTGCGCTGGGCCTGACACCTAGCAAGTGGTGGCGTTTATGAGTGAGCCCCTAGTCCTTGCCCGAAACACAAGCTTTAAAACCCCAAGCAGGCTTGTGAACATGTCCAGAGGGGTCCCCACTCTCGCTCCCTCAATAAGAACTTCTGGCTTGTTCCTTTCTCAGTGGGGATTGGGTGGGGGAACAACGGGACTTTGGTCCCTGAGCCTGGAAGGGGTTCAGCGAGGCTCAGAGGGAGCCCTGGGTCCCGCCTCCCCCTTACCTCTGTTTCTAACCTTACCAGACAAACTTGCTGGCTCCCTGACCCTCCTTCTGTCCCCCATAGAATCCCCCCAGTTTCAAAGTGCCCCCCCCCCCCAGCCTCTGTACCAGCCTGTGCCTTCCCTTTTCCTAGCTGTGGATTGACACCCTTTCGGGACAAACTGTCCCACTGACCCTTTTAGTGAGCTTATATCCAAGGCAAAGCCGCCATCCTGACTCGTATCCTGGGACAAGTCACTGCTCCTCCCTGACTCAGTTTCCCCACCTGTACAAGAATAGAGAGCCCGCTTGCCCCCTCCTGGGGCCACTGGAGGCCGAGATGAGGTCATGATGTGAGAACATTTGTTGTACAAGCACAGGGTATAATTATGGGACTGCTCTTTAGAGAGATTTGGCAGGAACAGCCTGAGAGGGGACAGGAGTTTAAGGGAAGATTTCTCCAGTGGGGGTGAGGGGTGGATTGAGGGGGGTCCTCAGGAGCCACTGGGGGGTGAGCGTGGGTGAGAGTGAGGAGGGAGGGCCAGGCGAGCACGGCCCCTCCTCCCTTGCCTCCCTTTCTCCTCATCCTTTTTCTCTCCCGTTGGCCCTGATCACCGCCACCCCAAAGCCCCTGGCCCCCAGGCTACACATGAAACAAAAATCCTGGTGTCCGCCCTGAAAATAAATATCTTTTGCTAAAAAAACAACAAAAAAAGAAAGACACAAACCCAAACCCCAAAGCCAAACAGCAAGTCTGTTATTTGGGAGTTTAATGAGCCCGTGTGAAGTCTCTGCCGGGGCTGGAAATGAGGAGGCTGCAGGCACAAGATTGGGAGCTTCGTCTCCACTCCGAAGACGCCAAGGGGTCAGGTTCTGTGGGAATGGGGACTGGGGGGGAAGGGGCAAGGGGTCAGTGACCTGGGGCCCCTTCCCCTCCTCCCCTCACAGCCTGCCCCACCCCCGGAGAATGCCCCCATGGAAGCACTGTGACCTCGAAGTCCTCTGCCAGTGCCTGCAGCCCTCCTGCGATGGTCCTGTGGGTGGGTGTTATTTCCATTTTATAGGTAAGGAAACAGGCTCAGAGTCAGGATGCAAAGCCATGTCCCCACCACTTCCCCATGATCCCGGCTGGCCCTGGGGCGCCCTGCCCACCTGGACCTCCCCCCACAACCTGGGTCCCGGGAGGCAACGGGAGCGGAAGGGAGAGCAGGGCCTTGCGATGCCGGCTGCTCTGCTCCGAGGTGTCAGCCAGGGGCGGCGGCCTGGGCTGACGCCTGTGGTGACAGGACACCGGTGTGGTGGTGACTGTGGGCGGCAGCTGTTATGCTCTTGGCCCCGTTTTAAAAATAGTCAGGACTTCAAACATGGACTCCCAAGGAAAACAAACAGTCCCGCGTCCTCCGGCAGCGGCGGGTAAAATTAGCCTGGCGGTGACTCCGCAGACGGCAGCCCTGGCCCGCTGTTTGCCCAGCTCCCAGCTGGGCTGCCCCGAGACCTCCCTGGCGAGGCCTCGGCCTGCGGGCACCTCGCCTCTTGCTGTGGGGAGAGGAAGCTCTTGGAGGCTCCGTCGCGGGCTCTGTGGACACAGCGGGGCCCCGGTGCCAGGGTCGGAAGGAGGCTCGGGTTCGAATCTGGCTCTGCCCCTCGCTGGCTGTGTGGCCTTGGGGAAAAGAAACCCGATTTCTGCGGCCATGTCCTCATGGGGAAAGTGAGTCCAGTGCACGTCTCCCTTGCGGCCTGGGGTGAGGTCGAGCCGAGGATGTGTCTGCAGCGCTCAGGCCCTGATACAGGCAGCGCTGAGCAGCGCACTGTGTGCCCCCGAGGGGCAGTTCTGTCAGGCATCTGGGGAGCAAGTGCGGGGGGTACCCACAGCTCCAACATTTCACCATCCCGTAGACTCGCTGGCCTCCCCACCTGGAAAAGGGAGGCCCCGGAGAGCAGCACACACTGACCCAGGACTCTCGGCTGGAGAGGCACCCACACCATCCCCTGGCGGGGGCCCCTGGGGCTGCCCGACGGCTTGGTACCCCAGGGTACTGACGGCTCCTGTCCCCTTAGGTGATCATGGGGGGCGGCCGGAAGTACATGTTCCCGAAGAATAGGACCGACGTGGAGTATGAGCTAGACGAGAAGGCCAGGGGCACGAGGCTGGACGGCCTGAACCTCATCGACATCTGGAAGAGCTTCAAACCCAGACATAAGGTAGCCGTTCAGGACCTGATGTGGGGTGGCCTGCGGTGGGGCCGGAGCTGGGTGGTCATACTTCTTACCTCAGTGGGCTCAAATGACCTAACAGATACATGAATGGCACATAGTAGGTAATCAATCAATTCCTTCCTTCAGGGGCGGGCCATGGGGGAGCGAGACAGCAGGAAGGGGGTTGGGCCAAGGAATAGCCTGCATGGACACTCAGTCCCTGAGCCCCTACTGTGTGCAGGGTCCCTACTGTGTGCGGGGCCCCTAGCTGGCATGAGTTCCCAGTGATGGATTGGATGGTCAAGAAAACGTGGAGCACTGTATGCTCGCATGGTGGATGCCCAGGACCTACTGGAGCGCAGAGGGAACAGGCCACAGGGAAGGCCACAGGGAGAGGCCAAGGCCGGACCGTGGGGAGGCGGGGAGGAGGCAGCTTTTGGGAGGTCTTGCAGGCAGAGGCGGCAGGGCGTGAGGTAGAAACCTTCCACAGTGAGCTGGCTCTGGCCAGGGCGAGGGCACGTGCTGGGGAAGCGAGGCTGGAACGTGGGAAGGCCCAGGCTCTGGCTCCCTTAGCGGCTGTGGCCTTTGTAATCTGCGCTGCTGGCCGCTGGGCCTGGGACCGCTGGGGTCTGGATGACTGTGGTCAGGGCTGAAGACAGTGGGGAGCAGCCTGGCAGCCACTTTGATGTCACTCTGGGGTTGGGTTTCTGAGGGTTCCAGGACTGGCCCCAGGGGAGGCCTTGTGGGCTGGGGCTGGGCCAAGAGTGAGCTGGGGGCAGGGGCTGGGGAATGTCCCCCATGGGGCTGGTGAGCTGCTTTGAACCTTTCCCATTCCTTCTGAGTCAGCTCGGGCTGGACCAGAGCCGCTCCCGACCCAGGCCAGCAAGACAGCACACCTCCCAGCCTCAATTTCTCTACCTGGGACATAGGACCAGAGCTTAATTCTGGCATAGGCAGGGAGCTCCAAGGAGCTCAGTCTAGACCCCCAGAGGGAGGGAGAGGGCCCACAGACTGGCCCAGGCAGGGCATCACTGTGGGCTCCCAGAGAGGCTATACATTCATTACAAACCATGCCTTAAGGGTAGGTTCCAGAGTGTCTTCACCACCGAATAGCTATATCATCTGTGTGTCTCAGCTTCCTCATCTGTAAAATGGGCATAATAATCCTGACCTTATAGGGCCAATGTGGGGTTTAAGGAGATAACACACCTCAGGGAAGCAGAGGACAGGATGGGAGTGAGAGAACAGAGCTCCACCGTGTTATCCATAATAGCTCCCTTCCCATAATAACCCCTGAGGTTTGAAAACCTCTGAGTCTAATGTCATTGCCCAGAGAAGGCAAAGGACGCTCCCCAGGACTCACCGCTGATTCCTGGCAGTGCTAGGACCCCCAGTCCAGGCCCTGAACGCTGCCACCTCCAGGCAAGCCAACCAGCCTCTTCCTGGGGCCTCTGTGCCCTGGACCTAGCATATAGGGAGTCCCCAGGACAGAGCTAGGACTTCACTTCCCCCCTGGCTCTCTGTGGCCCAAGGAACACAGCTCATACCTCTCAGTGGGCACTCAGACTCCTTGTGACCTATGCCTGCCTCTTCTTTGCCCCATGTTCCTCTACTTAGAACTCAACTCCCTGACCCCAGGGAAATTGACTCCCTGATCAATGTCCACTTGTCCTCCAGGGCCTCATTAAGACATCGCCTCCACCAGGAAGCCCTCCCAGATCTCACTGTTGGGCTCACAGTGCTCCCTAGTCTCTCAGAATTCTTCCCCTACGTTAGACTTACCTATTTATTTGCCATTTCTTGAGGGCAGGGATGGCCAGTCCTCAGGGAAGGATAGTTAAAGGATGAAAGGGAACAAATACATGCTCCAGACTTAGGGAGCAGCTGGGGCCAGTCCTTCCCACTCCCCCAGCCCCAGCATGACTGACAGCCCCTTCCTCCTAGCACTCTCACTACGTCTGGAACCGCACCGAGCTCCTGGCCCTCAACCCCAGCACCGTGGACTACCTCTTAGGTAAGGGGGTCGGGGGTGGGGGTGGTGGATGCCTGGCTGGGTGCCCAGGGGCCAGAGCTGTGTGACCCAGAACCTGGGGTGAGGTCCCAGCCTGCCTCCCCTACTTAGGGACCTTTGCCCTCAGGCTCCGGGGCCTGGGAGGGGTGGGGAGGGGGTTCTGGTTCATAGAATTTCGGTCCCAAATCTGCTGGCTGTGCAGGGTGAATAGCACATTGAGCACAAAGGGACACTGAAGGTCAGAGAAGGGATGCGACCTCTGGCACGCCACCCAGCTGATTAGACTGTAGCCCAGGTAAGTCAGAGCTGAGGCAAACAAGTCCCAGGGCGGAAGCCAGCCTGGCTGTCTCTGCTGGTCTTGACTGAGGGGTGCTCCCTCCTCCCCAGGGAGAAGGGAGCCGTGGCAGGGCCCTGGCCAGGTGGCAGAGGACGTGAGCACCACCGTGCAGACACCCGAGTTCTCTTTCCCACCCAGCGATCGTGCCCAGCAAGTGATGGTGGTAAAATCTCCTGCAAACTTTTCCGAAGGCGATCAGCCCTCAGGTCCTGTGTCATTGGTGATTGTGGGCTCAGAGCTGGTCGCCTGGGGGATCCCCCACATACACACAGCCCTCTGCTTGCCTGGGCCACGTGGCACAGACTCCGTACCACACACAGGCTGTGTGGAACTGTGGATGCACGCACAGAGCAAGAAAGTGCTGCTCATGGAGCTTAGAGCCAGAGTTCTGGGTTCAAATCCAGCTCCCACCACCTGTGAGCTGTGCAACCGTGAGCCGGTGATTTCTCTGTGCCTCCGATTCCTCTTCTAAAAGTAGGAATAATTCTATAAAACGGGACAATGATAGGGCCTACCTCAGGGTTGTCAGGAGGAGTAAATGAGCTCTTGCCCTGTACAGGTTATCGGTTGCTGTGTATCAAGCTATCCCGAAACGGAACCGTTTAAAATAAGAGTGAACTGTTGTTGCACGTGCTGTTGCTTTGGGTCAGGCATTAGGGGCCACTTGGCTGGGTCTCTCATGAGGTTGCAATCATCTGAAAGCTAGACTGGGTCCGGGGCTTCCAAGATGGCTCGCTCATATGGCTCAGGGGTTGGCAGGAGGCCTCAGTCCCTTGCCCCACGGACCTCTCCATTGAGCTTGCTTGAGTCTCCTCACGACATGGCGGCTGGCTTCTCCCAGAAACCCAAGAGCATGCGAAGTTGAAGCTGCAATGTTTTAGGCCCAGACCTGAGAGTCACACACCGTCATTCCTGCAGAATTCTATTGGCTGCACAGGCCAGCCCTAGGCATTGAGGGAGGGGCCCCTGGGTGCCATCTTGGAGGCTGGCACCTACCAGCTTCCAGAGCACTGGGAGTGGCTCATGGTACGGAGTGAGCAATCTGCTAATTGGAACTCTTGTGTGGCTGTACAGCACTCTCGGAAGGGCAATTGTTCTGGAAGGATATCCAGAACCTAAGACACCGGCCCAGCACACATTCGGTCTTGTGACGTGGACAAGAAATGGATCATTCCTGACGTCCTAAGTGGGAAGACCGAGCTCAGTGAACCGAAGGCACAGTGACCCCAAACCTTGTGCTGTTTCCCTGCGCAGGGCACTGTGCACTTCAAACCTGACCTGCCAGTGGCCTGTACACACACAGCCACGCTGCCCTGTGCAGTCCAGGGCACAGTCCCGCCTCGGGGACACGGTGCTGTGTCCAGGGCCCTTCAGGCTGGGAGGTAGGCGGATGGACTCGACGCCCAGATCTCCTACTCAGCAGCTGAAAATAGCAGCTACTGACCCCTGAGCCTCGGTCTCCCCTTTAAATGGACGTGGTGACCTCTCCCCACGGGGTGGCCATGAGATGACAGACGGCAACACCCCCAAAGCGCCTGGCACACTCTGGGTGCCCAGAGCCATCCGGATGAGCTGCCTTCCCTCCACGTTGCCCCCGAGTTGTGTGTGGGGAACCTGTGCTCCCTGAGATGCCTCAGGTTCCTCGGGGATCCTCCTACCAGGTCGTGACGTCTCACCATCCACCTCCTCCTCAGGCCTCTTCGAGCCGGGGGACATGCAGTACGAGCTGAACAGGAACAACGCGACGGACCCTTCCCTCTCCGAGATGGTGGAGGTCGCCATCAAGATCCTGAGCAAGAACCCCAGAGGCTTCTTCTTGCTGGTGGAAGGTAGGGCCCGGGCCTGACTGCGGGGCCGCTTGCCCGAGAGCTTGTGGATGCACAGCCCTGAGGTCAGGGAACAGGGCGGTCCAGCTCTCAAAGGGAACTGTCCAGTTTGGGCGTTTGGGGTTGGGGGTTGGGGGAGAAAAGGGCAGTGCTGAAGCTCCCAGCCCAACACGCTGTTCGTCGCACATACATGTGCACCAGGCTTCCTGGTCCAGGAAGGCTTCCCGGAAGAGAGGCGGGTTTCTTCCTTCTGGGAGGTCCTCCCTGAGGCCTGGCTCTGGAGGAGCGTGCAGCCCCCTGAGCTTCACCCCTCCCAAAAAGACAAACCAGCAGGCCCAGTAGACGCCTGCACTCTGACCTGCTGTCTGAAGGAGCTTGAGGACACAGGCCCAGGGGCCTCTTCTGCAGATGCCTGTGGGTCCACGGGAGCCCTCGCAGCTGGACATCTGTTGTTATGAGGCATGTGCGGGGCCAAGGTCAGGTTCCTGAGTCCTGTCCCTGAGAAGAAAAGGCCCAGGGCAGGCCCTGGGATATCCCAGGTCCCCCGGATTGGGAGAGCCAACCCTCTGGGAGTGAACAGTGCTGTGTGTGGCATTCATAGTTCCCCGGGCCATCGCGAGGCCCTGGAGTCGGGCTCGGGCCCTTGTCCTGATGCTGCCACCCACTGGCTGTGTGACCTCCACCAGGACGAGACCCCACACAGCCCCCCTCTCACAGAAGGGCTAATGGCATCCATTATGTTCAGAGACATAAAGTACTTGGATCAGGGCCCAGCAGAGAGTGCATCCTCAGTGTTGCTATTATTACAATGGTGATATTTACACACTCGCTAACTCAATAACAATAGGAAGTCTGAGGACATGATACAGTTCCTGGAACCTCCCAAAGTTCTAACAGCCACCGTCTTCGTGTACATGCACACACACATTTCCACACACAGACACACTCAGACCCCTCCGCCCTCCAGAGGCCAGTGGCCGCCAGCCCGGCTTGACCACTTTCTTGCCAAACCCCGGGGTTCCCATTCAAGCATGGCGGTCTCGGGCTCGGCCTGGCCCCGACCAGGCCTCTGACGCCGAGGACCCAGCCAAGACCCAGCGGCGGGGAGCTGGGGCCCTCCCGGGAGCAGAGCTCTTTGTGAGCAGGGCCAGGACTGAGCCCGCCAGGCCAGCGGCTCCAGAGCCACAACAAAGGAAAGACCCACCCTCCCAGCCTGCCAGGCCAGAGTGGTGAGGGCCAGGCCCGCAGCAGGGAGGGTGGCCAGGCCCCCAGGCTCAGGACCCTCAGAGTTGCGAGCGTCCACCCAGGCAGCATCTCCTGGTGGGAGACAGGAGGCGCTCCCGCAGGTCGCACCGCCCTTGACTGTGACCTTAAGCTGGCTTTGTGCCAGGCCTCTGTACTTACTGTGGAGGCAGCATGGGCTGCAGGCTTCCACAGGCCTTTCTGGGACTCTGCCCAGGCACCGAGGCCTTTCCCCACCTTTTAGGACTGTGCTTGTCACTTGGGGGGGGGGGTTGTTCAAAGTGGAGGAGGAAAAGCAGGTGATCTAGAGTGAGTCACACCTGAGTTCAGATCCCAGCAAAACCCCCTTGGGCACGTGACTTCCCCACTGTAGGCCTCAGTCGCTCCATCTGTCAATGGAGCTGATTGGACTCTTCTCTGCCCAGGATCGTTGTGAAGGGAAAACAAGATGCCAGCTTGTCATGCCTGGCACCTAGGGGGCATTCAGGCGTGTTGGTTCCCTCCCTGCCTCTCCGACGTCTCAGGGGCTCCAAGCAACCGAAGAAGGGGTGCGGGGAGCAGCGTGGAGTGGTAGAATGAGTACATGCGTTCAGTCGGGCGGATCTGCTTTAAATCCTGCCTTTGCACTCTCCACGCGTGAGCCTTTGGTCCAGCAACTCGTCCCTCTGAGCTGCTGTACAGGCCGAATGGCTGCATGGAGGCCTGGCGTCCCTGGCATGTGGCAGCTCCCCATCAAAGGAAGATGAACCCACGGTCGTGAGGTGGGGCTCGGGGCTGCCCATCTTCCCCTCCCCCTCACCTGAGGCCTTTGCCTTGGTGTCCAAAGGAGGCAGGATTGACCACGGGCACCACGAGGGCAAGGCCAAGCAGGCGTTGCATGAGGCAGTGGAGATGGACCAGGCGATCGGGCTGGCCGGCACCATGACCTCCCTGGATGACACACTGACCGTCGTCACTGCCGACCACTCCCACGTGTTCACCTTTGGCGGGTACACCCCCCGTGGCAATTCTATCTTTGGTAGGTGGGCCTGCATGGGGTGAGGATCTGGGGGCAGGAGCGGGTTGGAGAGCCAGCAAGCCCGGCACCTGGCACAGATGGCACTCATGAGGATTTCCTGGTGGTTGGGGGAATGCAGGGTGGAAGGACAGAGTGAGGGGAATGCATGAGTGGGTGGCTGGCTGCCTCGATGATGGATGGATAGGAGAATGAGAGAGAGGATGGGTAGACGGATGGGAGGGATGTGGGCGCGGTGAAAACTGAGGGCTGGTTGGTGGGAAGTAAATCAGGTTTGGAAGGTGGCTTCATGGAGGTGGGTTGGGCCCTTTAAAGGGTCTGTACCCCCGGTGCTCCAACATGACCCCTGGACCACGTCTTCCTGTGCAGGTCTGGCCCCCATGTTGAGCGACACAGACAAGAAGCCCTTTACTGCGATCCTGTATGGCAACGGGCCCGGCTACAAGGTGGTGGGCGGCGAGCGGGAGAACGTCTCCATGGTGGACTACGGTGAGACTGCCAAGACGCAGGGCTGGGAGGGGACGGGGCGCCCCTCGGGGATGGGCCTGGAACAGAGTGTAGGCTTGTGGTCAAGGTCCGCGGTCTCAGAATAGCCAGCGCCAAGTCGAACAGTCTCAGTGCGAATCCCCTTGTACCAGTCATCAGCTCTGGGACGGACCGTGGGCCCACAACTTCAGCTCCCAGCTTCAGCTTCCTCCATGAGCGGGTTCTACCGCCCCCGGTCACCTGAAAAACTAAAGGGGTCTGATGAGCTCAGCACAGAACCTGGCACAAACGAGTGTTTGCTATCCAACGTCGTTTTTACTGGCTGCATAATATTCCAATGCATGAGCCTTTCCAGGGTGTTCATCCCACTTCCTGTTGTTGAATGTGCATTTATTTTGATGTCCCCAGAGGCCCCTGTGGGGCAGGGGGGGGGGTCCTAATGTGCAGCCAATGGTAAGAGCTGCTCCTAGGCTGACTCTTCCCTTCTAATCCCCAATAGCTGATTTTCTCTTCTGAGGGTTGATAGTACAGGCTTCTATGTTAGAACGGACTCGAGCCGGAATCCTGCGGCCTGTGTGGAATGTCCTCCATGTACTCCGCCTGTTTTTCCTTCTGTAAAATGGGTCATTCCAGCCAGCCTGGGAGGGGCGTGGAGAAGCTGCTGCACAGCTCCAGGCCCTGCTAGGCTCTTTGCAAGTGTTTCTTCTGGCCCACAGCTCACAACAACTACCAGGCGCAGTCCGCTGTGCCCCTGCGCCACGAGACCCACGGCGGGGAGGACGTGGCAGTCTTCGCCAAGGGCCCCATGGCACACCTGCTGCATGGCGTCCATGAGCAGAACTACATCCCCCACGTGATGGCGTATGCGGCCTGCATCGGTGCCAACCGCGACCACTGTGCCTCAGCCAGCTCCTCAGGCAGCCCCTCCCCAGGCCCCCTGGTGCTCCTGCTGGCCCTGCTCCCCCTGGGCATCCTGTTTTGAGGGCCCAGGGCCAGGGCACCCACTAGCCCATGACAGATGGCCAGCCTCCCTCTCCCAGCGCTGCACACCGCCTACAGCCCACACCTCAAGGGGCATCCACAGCCTCTGCAGCTGCCAGGAAGGGGACCCAGGAAACCAAAGTCCGCTGCCCGCCTCGCCCCCCTCTGAATCCTCCACTGGGCCCAGACCAGTGCCCAGCCTCCTGCCTCCACCCCCACCCCCACCCCTACCCCCACCCCGCGGCCCCTTTGGCCAGCCGGGTAGGCTTCTCTTGGGCAGGCAGAGACCACAGACTGCAGAAATCCTCAAAGCATCTTATTTTTCTAGCAAACATATTTCTCCAGCTCTGGAGGCTCTGGAGCTTCCATGGAACATTCCAGATCTGACCCTCCCACTCCCTTCTCCTTCTGTCTGGAACCTACAGGGGCCTCCATGCTCATGTCCCCCACTTGAAGGGGAGACCAATCCTTCTCTTCAGGATGGGGGTTTGCTCACTCACTCATCCCAGGGCTCCCAGGAAGCCAGCTCCGGAGACCAGCTGTCCCGCCCCAGGTGGCCTGGGCTGGGAAGCGCAGCCTGGCGGGCAGACACGTCCCAGCTACACACACACACACACACACACACACACACACACACACACGCCAGCTCCTCTCTGAAGTGACTCCTCTCCTGTTTGGAACGGCAAAAAAAAATTTTTCTCTTTTTGGTGTTGGTTAAAAGGGAACACAAGACATTTAAATAAAAATTTCCAAATATTTCTGAGGACAGAGCTGAGTCTTTGTGGTCAGGGAGGAAGACACTGAAATAAGCTCGATTCTCTCAGAAGAGCTGAACTTAGGCCCAGGGAGGAGGGGTGGGGATGGGGGCGGAGGGAGGAGGGGTCTCCTGGCCTGGGGGCCTTAACACCATCACCTGGGTGACTTTGGACAAATTGCTCTGTGTCTCTGCATCTCCATTCCCTTCTCTGTAAAATGGGAGGCAGCCCACACGTAGGTTGCTGGGAGGATTAAGGAGGAATGCCTGTGTGCCCCCAAAACCCACGGGAGGAAGGCCTTCCAGGGCCCTTAGACACCCTGACTGTGTGGCCCCCACAAACAGCTCATACCTTGGCCGATGGTGGCTGCCCATCCATTCATTCATTCCCGGATGTTGAGCATGTGAGACCCTGTACTAAATGGCGAACCATACGGACTTGCTCCTGCCCTCACAGAGCTTCGGCCTGGCTTGGTGACCGTAATCTCTTCGTTCCTGATTTTCAAGCCTGGGGACTGGGTGCAGAATTCCCTGAGTTTGTCCCCCTCGTCATTGGAATGAAAGCCCTTATAACAATAATAGCAACTAATGTTGATCACTCACCATCGGCCAAGCTTCGCGCTTGATGCTCTACAGTCCTCTCTAGGAGTAGCCGCAACATCTACATTTAGTGTTGAGGACACCAAGGTGCAGGCGGCGAAATGACTGCCCCAGGGTCTTCCATGCTGTGGAGCTGGGACTTAAATCCGGGTCCATCTGACTCCAAAACCCCTGCAATTAACGGCATCCTTTGCTTATCACGTGTTTCTAACTCCCTACCAACCAGGCTCTGAGGCGGCCAATATGAATGCCTCATCACACACCCAGTTAAATATGAACTCAGAAAGTTGCAACACCATGTGTCAGAAGTGGGGAATCCTTCCTTCAGAAATAAAAATGCAACTGAGCAGATTTCCCTCTGAGCTTCCTAGCAGTCCTAAGCAAAAAGAGAAATATAGCCAAGCTGATGCCGAGATAAAAAATTAAACTGCATGCCGGGCCGGTGTGGCTAGGTGTTGACCCATGAACCAAGACGTCATGGTTAGATTCCTAGTCAGGGCACGTGCCTGGGTGGTGGGCTCGATCCCCAGTAGGGAGCGTGCAGGAGGCAGCCAGTCGATGATTTCCTTTCATCATTGATGTTTCTCACTCTTTCTCCCTCTTCCTCTCCCTCTCCCTTCCTCTCTCTGAAATCAATAAAAACATTTTTTTAAAAAATTAAACTACGCCCTGACTGGTTTGGCTCAGTGGATAGAGCGTCAGCCTGCGGACTGAAAGGCCCCAGGTTCGATTCCGGTCAAGGGCATGTACCTTGGTTGCCGGCACATCCTCAGTAGGGGGTGTGCAGGAGGCAGCTGATCAATGTTTCTCTCTCATTGATGTTTCTAACTCTCTATCCTTCCCCCTTCCTCTCTGTAAAAAAATCAATAAAATATATATTAAAAAAAAAATTAAACTACATGTCTACTTCTTGCCAGGACAAAGAGATATGTCATCTTGACCTGTACAGTGTGGTGTTTTAAGGTGTTATCTTCATACCATCTTCATAGTTGCCATTATGCGCAACTAGGAGACTCCGTGGGCCTCCAGGAGACTGGGTGGAATATGCACTGCAGAGTATCCCCCACGGGGGCGAGGGGGCTGGGGTATTTATTCTCCAAGTACACCCCTCACTGGCTAACATCTGCTCCCGGAAACATTACCACCCTGGCCCTGCCAACCTGCCATGGAAGGGCTGAGAGAAAGCCCCCCAGACATGTGCTGGAACTTCAAATACTTAGAGGATAAAAACAGGGGTACATCGATGGGTTAAAAGGGCCGTGAGTCAGAGATGAGGCTTCAAGTCTCTGCTCCACCATTTTCTTGTTTCCATGAACTTGGGGCAAGCTGCTCAATGTTTCACTCTCACATTGATGTTTCTCTCTCCCTCCCTCTCCCTTCTCTCCCTGAAAATCAATTTTTTAAAGAAAGAATAAAGATGACCTGACAAATTATCTTCTCTTCATCCAGATAACCCTGTCTTCTATTCAAGATAAATCCAGAACTGAACACAATAAGAGTTTATTTCTCTTTGAAACATCTGGTGGTGCCTTTGGCCAGGTGACTGGGACCCAGGCTCTGTCCACCTTGTGGCTCTTCCCTCCGCTAAGTCCCAGATGTTCTATTAAACCAGAATGTCTATCTACTAAGTTCTATCTGACCAACACGTTGATGGAGGGGATGCAATGGAGGAGACATCTTTTGTAACTCCTTCTTCCTGGAAGTGACACACATAGTCCATCGGTGAGAACTAACCATATGATCCCACTTAGATGCAATGGGGGCTGGTTGAGCAGCTGGTTGCCACCAACAACTCTATAGGAGGTGCTCAGGAACCTGGGCACCATTGATACTTGGGGTCGGATACTTCTCTGCTGTGAGGAGTAGAGGTCAGGACAACCACTCACTAGGTTTCTAGGTGGCAAAACCATAACCGCCCCCCCCCCCATCCAGTTAAGAGCTCCTGCTCTATAGTAAGAAAAGAGCGTGGGAAGGGGGTGGTCAGCAGGCCGTCTTATCTCAGCTTTGCTCATCCTCAGGGCACCTTCCCACTCATGTGCTCCCCAGACGGCACAGAGCAGCCTCACCGTATTTTAAAACACTGGGGACTTTCACACAGGATTGGATTTCGGGCTTCTCTGAGAAATTGAAACGTGTGGCTGCCGCTGCCCCATATTTCTGCAGGGCAGTGGTCCGCGGGGCTGGCAGATGGCTGCCCATCAGGTTGCCACATGGTAGGAGGACCTCGAGGGCCATTCCAGGAATCTGGAAGTTGATCATGAAGACCCTGGGGAGCCATGCAAGGATCTGGAACTGGGACATGAGCGTCCTTCTTGAAAGATCATCTTGGCGGCCCTCTCGAGGACGGCTTCAGGAAGGGGAACTAGCGGCTGGGAGGCCAGCAAGGAGGCTGTTCAGATAGACCAGGCAGGGGAAGCTGGGGCCATGGAGATGGGGAGGCGGAACAAGCCCCCAAAACACATGAGGGTCCCAGCTCCCGTCTGTCGAGAAGGAAGTCAGAACATCACATGAGTGGATAGGTCATTGCAAACTGCTGAGACTGAGGGCAGGAGGAGTGGGGCACCTCCCATGCACCCACCCACCCACGGGACACCTGACATGCGCTGTGACGTGGCCACCACGAGGACACGTTCCCACACATACCCCCACGCCGTCCTGTGAGGCAGACATTATTCCCATTTTACAGATGAGAGAGTTGCGGCAAGCTGAACCCACGTCTGCCTGACTCCCAGTCCACGTCCCCCCACTTTGCCTCTGGGATGCTAATCTCTCCAAGGAAAACAACCCCAGGCCATCGGCCACAGAAGCCCTTGCGTGGGGCAGGGAGAGCCTGGGAGTTTATAATTAGTCCTTACCAGTGGCTTACCAGGACCTCCCACCGAGACCTAGCCAGCCTGTGGGGGATGGGAATTAAGTTCCCAGAAGAGGGTTTGGGCTCCCAAGTTCCTTTGTGGCTTCCTACGGCTTCCTTGCGATGCTGCCTTGATCACAGCGCCAGCACCAGGCCCTTTTCTGGTTCCTCAGCCACCTGTGTCCAAACCTCAGCACCTCGGGATGGTGCACACACGTGCCCCCCAGCCAACCACGGGCAGGACCAGCTGGGGTCCGTCATCGGCCAGTGCCATGTCTCCCTCCTGCTCCCCCGCACCCAGAAGCGAGGCTTAGAATCATCGAGGCGATGGGAACACTGACTGTGAGGATTTCTATGGGGTTCCTGAGGGCCTCACTATTCCTAGGGCCTCACAGTCCTTAACTCACAGTCCTCCCAACCCTCTGTAAGGGGCCAGTGGCCAGCAGCAGAGCACACGCCTGAGAGCAGCCATTGCTCCGCTCTGCTGACCACTGCCCTGCAGAAATGTGGGGCAGAGCCAGCTACCCCTTCCAACTTTTCAAAAACGCCCCAAATCCAATCCTGTGTGAAAGTTCCCCATGATTTAAAACACGATGAGGCCCTGGCCAGTTTGTCTCAGTGGATAGCACATTGGCCTGTGGACTGAAGGGTCCCGGGTTTGATTCCGGTCAAGGGCATGTACCTTGGTTGCAGGCACATCCCCAGTGGGAGGTGTGCAGGAGACAGCTGATCGATGTTTCTAACTGTCTATCCCTCTCCCTTCCTCTCTGTAAAAAATCAATTAAAAATATATTTAAAAAAATAAAACACGATGAGGATGCTCTGTGCCGTTTGAGGAACATGTGAGTGGGAAGGTGCCCTGAGGACGAGAGAAGCTGAGAAGAGATGAGCTGCCCCCCCCCCAAGCTTCTCACGCCCCTTCCTAACCAGGGGGTAGGGGTTGCTACTGTCCCCATTTTCCTGATAAAAAAGCAGAGGCTGAGAGAAGTTCGGTAGCTTATGTGAAGTCACACCGCTAACAAGAGGGAGGCAGGACTCGAAGCCAAACCCTGCGGCTCCAGGGAGCGGATTTAATCCTGCCTTTGTGTCCTTTGGCGCTGCGCAGGGTGAGGAGCAGAAAGGAGGAGTCAGGAATGTAACTGCAAAGGTTCGGGGTGGCTGGGCTGGGCATCCGTGGCGGAGATCCTGTTATCCTGGGCCAGTGCCCTCGTCCTGGTGGGAACGCCCAGTAGGTCCACCTGCCCACGCCAGGGCAGGCTGGCTCCAGGGCCTGGGGGTCAGCCTGGGCTGGCACACTCTGGCTGAGGGCCCTTGTCACCAGCCTCTTGCCCATCAGGACACCTGGTTGGGGAGCAATGGCTGCAGCGAGGCTGTGCCCTGAGGCCAGTCGGCTGGGTCAGGGTGAAGGAGGGCACTGGGGCAGGACCCAGAGGGGTTTGAGCTGTAATCATGCACCCCTCACTCCCAGAGCCCTGAGACAGGATAGGAGCAGCAGCCCCAGCCGCTCAGGGCAGGGGCAGGCGCTGTCCCTACACGCACCCTGGCAGCCTGGCTCAGTGGGGATGGGCCCTTCATCAGCCCCGAGCCCTCCGCTCCTGAGGGCTCTCCTGGGCCACGGGCCTCCTCCCACAGGCCCCAGACAAAGCTCAGGCTAGTGGGCTTCTGCGGGTCAGAGGAGGTAGACAGCCCAGAGAGAGTCAGACCCCAAAGTGAAGTCACACTTGAAGTCAAGTGGGCAGAGGAGCCCAGTGTCCACCCCTAGCAAAGGATTCTCCTGGGTCCAGCCAACTCAGGGTCAGCCATGCCTCGGGACTGTGGGTGCTGATGAGAAGGGAGGACTCACAGGGACCCAGCGCCTGCCCCACGCCGGCACTTCAGCCCCCTTCCCAGCTGTCTTTCCACCCTCTTCACACACTGGCCCCATTTCACAGATGAGAAAACCAAGAGTGACTGGGGCTCTACTGTAGCTGGTGGTCAGGAGAGACCTGTCCGAGTTGAGACCAGTTGGCAAGATGGTGGCCTTGCAAAGAGCTGGAGGAAAGAGTGTTCTAAGCAGGAAGGAAGCGCGTGCCCAGTGGTGGGAATGACTTAATATGTCAGGCCAAGTGTCTGGAGGCCAGAGAAGGGGGAGGGGAGCTAGTGAGTGGGATGAGGTGGGAGGGAAGCCTGGCAGGCCAGGTGCAGGGAGGGCTGTGATAGGCTTTATGCTTTGGGAAGATCACTGGCTGCCATGCGGAGGGACCCTCACACCAGGAACAGATGTCGGAGGCCTCTCTGTGCCCGAGTGGAGGTGGTGGCGGGTTGCAACAGCTCAGTGCCCTGGTGGCGGGAAAGAGCTGGATCCAGGCGTGCCTGGGAGTTGAAGCCAGCAGGGCTGGCTGATGGGCTGAACGTGGGCAGCAGACTCAGGGATGCCCCTAAGTTTTTGGCCTGAGCACCTGGGGGGATGAAAGTGACATCAGTGGCTGTGGGGGAGCACATCTGGGGAGAAAACAGAGCTGGTTCAGAGGATGGTAGCTTGGAGGCGCCAGTGGGACTGTGAAGGGAGCGCGCTGCAGGTGGTCGGGAAGAAGCCAGGCCGCGGACGGAAAGATGAGAGCCACGGGGATACTGGAGCTGAGGCGCAGAGAGGCTGTGATGTGCCCAGGTCCACAGAGTCGAGGGCCAGGATTTAGCTGGAGCCCATCAGACTCCAAAAGCCATAGGTGTTCAAAGGGACAGCAAAGTGGGCTTTGTCTGAGGCATAAGGGGACTGAAAGGCTGGAGGGCCAGGAGGAGGCCCCTGAGAATGAATTGGGGAACAATGTGAGCCGCCGTGGGCTGCCCAGCCCTAACGACAGCCTGTCCAGCTGGAGCAGCCCTGACCAGCGTGGAGTCCCGGGCCCAGCCCATTGTACAGATGGAGAAACTGAGGGCCAGAGGAGGGCAGGACTGGATCTGGGTCTTCTTCCTGTCCTCACCACCAGCCTCTAAGTGGGATCCTACCTGAACCAACTCAGTGATCGAGGTGAAACAGTCCACCAGTGATAATCCTGGGGGGTGGGTGTTCCCTTCAGGCCTCCAGATGGAACTGGGGCCTGGAGTCTCCCCTCCAGGTCTCCCCCAGGGGGGTGTTTGTCCCACACCTGCCTCCACCCCTGTGCCACCCATACCCCACCCTCACGACCCCTCTAGGTCCCTGGCAGGGCAGCCTCCAGCCTGACTCCAGTTGTGGCTCCTGCCCCTCGGCCAGCATCGAGCCCCCCTGGCTCCTGCCCAGACCACCCAGCGCCAGGGCAGGGCTGGCGGGCAGTGCTCCCGGGCTGGCCAGCCGAGGTCTGGCTCCACCCGAGGGATTGTGGCCTGGGAACCACTAGCTGTCTCCTCAGGGAAGCGGCTGGGATCTCCAGAACAAACAGAACAAACCACAGCCCCCCCCCACAACCCCCCACTGAACCCCTCGCCCCACCCGAGGAGGGGAGCTGCCTCTGGCCTCTCCGTTGACACCCCCTCCCCCTACCTCGTCCAGTCGCCACCAGTGGGAAAGGAGCAGAGTGGCTTTGGTCACATGTGAATGGAGAGGCTGGGACTGGGGCTCAGGTGATCCTAGGCACCCCCTCAGAGCCTCTCAGGAGGGAGGTTCGCCTGAGCTGGGGGGTAGGGGGGATGTCTCCTTAAGCCTTAGGCAGAGAACAAAGCCGAGAGTCAAACAGATCTGGGTCCAAGTCTGGGTCCCTCAGTTTCTCCATCTGTACAATGGGCTGGGCCAGGACTCCATGCTGGACAGGGCTGCCCCCCCCCCCCCCCCCCACATCCTCGCTGAGCAGCCTTTGGCAAGAGACTTCACTTCTCTGCCTCGGTTTCCTCTTCTGAAAAGTGGCCCCAGTACCCCTGCCTCCCAGAACTGAGATGACCTAGAGTCCCCTATCCTTTGTAGGACACGGCGCACAGTAGGTCCTCAAGGGACATCAGTCCCTGACCGGTCAGTGGAAGCCAGAGCAATCCCAGGGACTCCTGGGCCCGGCAGGGCAGGCCGGGATAACCTCGCTGATTCAGACCAGCTGGGGGATGGGATGCCTCTGACTCCACTAAAAGCCGCAATTAGGGCCCAATTTAAAGAAACGCTGTGTTAGTTCTTCCCAGGGCAGATGTGATTATAGGCTTAGCGCTAAACTGTTACTAACGGGATGACACAGAGGCCCCTACCAGGGCATGCAGGAAGTCCGGCACTGCTGCCTTGCTGGACAACTGGGGAAACCGAGGCCCTGAGCAGAAGGGGACAAGCGCCGGCTCACACTGCAGCTTAGACAGGGGCCAGGACGGAGTCCTTCCTGCCTCCTGAGGGTCACTCCCAGCTCTTCCCACCTCTGGCTTTTCCCTGGATGAATTATCACAGCGTCTAGACCAGTGGTTCTCAGCCTCGGCTGCACTTTAGAATCACCCGGAAATCAGGATTTTAAAAAGATTCCCAGGTGATTCTAAAGTGCAGCTGAGGTTGAGAACCACTAGGCTAAAATGGTACGGGCACCTTCAAGGAGCGACCTCCCTTCGAGAGGAAGTGGGACCTGCCAGATTTGGGGGTCCCCATCCTGTCCAAATGCCCCCCAAGGAGTGCTGAGAGCATGTCTTTGGCCTGCCCCCCACCTTAGTCCCAACCAGCCTCCCTATGTCAGAGCCTGAGGTCACCTTGCCTTAGTCCCCAACCCCTGCACCCTTCTCCAGGTAGAACTTGAGGTGGCATTGGGCCCAGGGAAGGAGAGGGAGAGGGGAAAGCTGGCCTCCTCTCTTCCTCCCCTCTGCCCCTCCCCCTCTGCAGCTCCCTTTGGGGAGCCCCTGGGTCCCAAGGACCTTGGGAGGTAGAGTGCCAGGGCCCTCTGCTGGCCAGGTGCCCCCTCACCGCCGCAGGTGGGGAAAGTTCTTCATAAACAAATATTTATGAAGCCTCTATTATGGGCCAAACCCTGGGTAGGCACCGGGGCTCAGCAGAGAACACACATCCTCCCTATGGTCCCACTGAGGTGACAGGCATCTCATGTGCCCATCCACGCTCCAGGGGACCGTCCGCATCCCCAGAAAATGGAAAGCTCCCTGTGGGCAGGACCTGCCTCCTGCACAGACCGACTGGGGTGGGGGGTTGGGGGGACATGGCTGTGACAGGGCCGCCAGGCTGAGGCCGAAGCTCTCAAACCTGCCATTCCTGACAAACCTCCCCCTCCCTCCAGAGCCGCCCCGGCCAGCATTGCCAGATCAAACATAGGATGGCCAGTTAAATCTGAATTCCAGATAAACAAGGAATAATTTTTATTTATGTCCCAAATATTACATGAGGTATACTGAAACCAAAAATTATTCCTTGTTTATCTGAAACTCAACCTGAACTGGGCTCCGTGTTTTTCTCCTTGCTAAATCTGGCCACCCTCCCCCAGAGCTCACTCCTCCTGCTGTCACCTGGCCTGACCAGATGGCCCAGGCCCTGCCTGGACATGGCCCCGGCCTGCTCAGTCGCAGCTCCTGCTGGCCCCCAGGACGGCCGCCCTCCCCCTGCAGCCCTAGCTCCCCACCTGCCCCTACCTGGCGTGCACAGTCCAGCCTACAGCCCCATCGGGAATGCGGCCGCCTCCTGCATGGCAGGCCCAGAGACAGGAGACAGAGGCCCAGCCGCAGAGAGGGGCTGTGAGTGTCAGAGACCGAGAGGCAGAGACACAGAGTTAACGGCCCCCGGAGCGTGAGTGGATTGGGATGGGGGAGAGCGCCACCAGGGTTTGCTCTGAGTGGACTGGGGCCAAGGCTGGCCAGCCCCTGGGAGGCAGCTGGGAGTCTCCTGACTGGGGGTCTCCTGACTGGGGGTCTCCTGACTGGCGGTCAGGTGTGGGCGTCCACCCCAGCCCCTGCTGTTCTCCCCTTGCCATGCCTCCCGGGAACAAACACAGGGACATTCACGGCGTCCTGGAAGGGCCCATGGGCAGCCAGAGTGGCTTTTAAAATTAGCCTGGCTAACCAGATCTGGTTATTTCAGGAGGCTCCATCCCCGGCTGTCCCCTTGGCAGGGCGGGTGCAGGGAGGGACCTCCACATTCCAGGGTCCCTGGGTAAGCTCCCCTGTGGCCTGAGCAGCAGAGAACATCCAGGTCCCAGTCCCCTGGCACTGCGCGGGCCTGCGCCCGTGGCCTCTCTTTGGTAACGCGGCCCCAGGGCTAGCCATGGGTGTCCAGGGACAACACAGAGAGGCCCCTACCCGCAGAACCTGCTGGGTGTGGGCTCTACGCCATGTACTCCAGAGGCCATGCCAGCCTCTTCACTGTGTTAGGCAGGGCTTTGTCCCCATTTTACAGATGAGGAAACTGAGACCTGGAGAGACAGGTTCCAGCTCTAAGGCAGAGACGGGGGTGCTAGGCACCCAGGTCCCTCTGCAGGAGGCCTCTTGCCTCTTGCGTCAGGAGAAACCTCTGGCTGCCGTTTCCACCACCAGAGCTATTTCTAAGCAGAGTCCAGCACTTCCCGGAACCCGGTGCCCCCCGCCCAAGCCTAATTCCAGCCTCGGACAGTGTCCTGGCTCGCCCTCCCCACCCCTTAACCAGTGTGAGCACGGAGCTGGCATGGGTGCAAGAGAAACAGCCCTGGACACTTTGATCCCAGAGGCCAGGCTCGTCCTCAGCCTCCCCCAGTCCCACCTTGGAGCCCAGAGGAGAGGTGGGAGGGGTGGGGGCCCGGCTGAACCAGAGGCTGCAGACAGGACTGGCACAACCCAGGGCAGAGGCAGGTTCTGCTCTCCATGCTGCCCCTGCGTCTGCACAACAGGCCCCAGCACTCTGGCCCAGCTGTGGGTCAGAGCTGTGGGGTGGGGCACCTCATAAAGGGATACAAGTGGGTGCCCGAGCTCTTTTATAAAAGGATCACCCACCCTCTGGAAAAGCAGGAAGCTGAGGCTCAGGGAAGCAAATGACGATCGTCCAGCCCCAAAGCCCCAGGTACTCCAGCCTGCACGCTGAGCAGTGACCCTGCACCCTCTGATGTGGGTTAAGGATGTGGTCCTCATTCATGGCTCATCACCACCACACACACTATTTTTGGAGTCCACCACGGGCCAGGGCTAAACCAAGAAATTTATGAAGTGTCGCCTCATGGAACCCTCAAATTAGGGTACCAGGGTCAGGACTGTTCACATCCCTACTGTACAGATGAGGGAACTGAGGCCCGAAGACCCAAAGTAAAAGAGCTTGAGTGACCTCAGAGCCAAGCTCTTGACCTTGGTGCTGAACTGTGGCTGCTTGACCCTTTGGGGTGAGATGGGAGGAGACAGGTGAGGGACTGAGACAGAGTTCTGAGGAGCCAGAACCTGGGAAGGGGTGTGAGGTTAGAGAACAGGGGTGAGGCTGAACAGGGTTAGGGTTAGGAGGGCACCACTGAGCCCAGGCCAGCCTCGAGCCAAACTCGAGTGGGTGGGGCTGTGCGGTGGGTATGAGTCAGAGCTCCTGGCTGCCCCCCCCCCCCTGATATCTGAGGGTCAGAGGGGGTCCCTGTCAGGAAAAGCATCATCTGGGGGAGCGTGTGGGGGCTGCAAGGCTGTCAGCAAAACCAGAGCATGTCTGCTCCCACTGGAACCCAATCCTGTGCCTACCCCGAAGCCCAGTCTTCTCCAGCTCACCTCCCCTGCCCTTCCTCCCATGCTCCTATCTCATCCGTCCCCTTCACCCAATATCCAGGCCGGACCCTTGAGAGCCTCCTCAACTCCCCCTCAGCCCCACCTCCCAGCAGGCCCTTCGTCAGACGCCCAGACCTCCGAATGCCTTCCAGGGTCCTTCTGTCCCCAGTAGCCTCCTTGATCCTCCCCTCCCTGCCCTGGCACTGCTCAGCCCGTCCGCCAGCAGCCCTCATGTTCCCATCATGGCACTCCGCTTTTAGTCCTCCATGCCTCCCTGTTGCCCTCACCACCAAGCCCTGTTCCTTGGTCCGGCATTCAAGCCTCTTGGCTCTTCACCACCCATCTCCCTGTCCTCTCAGTCAGATTACATCCCGTCGTCAGAACTGCCCGCCACCTTCCCATTCCAAGCACTCCCTCCCTCCCCCAGGGGCACTTTCCTAAGCCTCCCCAGGGCTCAGGCACCACTGCCCGTCTTCCCTGCGCCCCCCTCACGGAGGCTGGGGCCCCCTGAGACCCGCCCCCTGCTCTCACACACCCCTCATTCATCACCCTTTATTGTGACCGCCCGGCACTGTGAGCTCCTCCCAAATGGGACAGACTCAGCCCCAAGGGTCCCAGTAAGTGATCCCTGGGTGCCCCCTAGTGGCCACAAAAGGGAAAATCTTGGGCTTCAAGGAGCATGAGGGGAAGTTGATCACTGAGCGCCCACTGTGTCCTCTTGGCAGAAGTACTGTTGCTCCCCTTAAAAGCGGACCCTGGCCCTGACCGGTTTGGCTCAATGGATAGAGCGCTGGCCTGCGGACTCAAGGGTCCCAGGTTCGATTCCGGTCAAGGGCATGTACCTTGGTTGCGGGCACATCTGCACTGGGGAGGGTGTAGGAGGCAGCTGATGTTTCTAACTCTCTATCCCTCTCTCTTTCTCTCTGTAAATCAGTAAAATATATATTAAAAAAAATAAAAATAAATAAAAGTGGACCCCGCGGCTCAGAGAAGCTGGAAATTCCCAATGCCACCCAGTGAGTAGATGGTGCCAGGACTAACCTGGGTCGGTCCAACCCCGTGGAGAAGGAGACAGCACCATGGGGAGGAAGCCACAGCTGGTGGTTACAAAGCCTTTGCTTGGCCTCGGAGGTGCCCTGGACCCAGCGGCTCTGAAGGGGGATGGAGGTGGGAGTTTGGGGGACAGGCTTTCCCTCCATCTTAGTACCAGTCAGACGTGGGGTAGATCTGAGCAGGGTTCACCCAAAGCCAGGTCCACCTCAGGGTACAATAGCGATAAATAGAATTTATTTTGTACAACTGTTACCAACACACACACAGCCACGGGGGCTTCCCAGGTGGGTGCTGGGGCAGGAAGGCTGGCCTTTGACGTTGGCGCCTAAAAAGTGTGGACACACACACACAAGATGTGGACTCACAGCAGCTACGCCTGGCGGCCCCCTCCACAGGAATGGGGGTCCCAAAGGCGACACCTGTAGCTCCAGGCCAGCCGCTCCACTCAGCCTGGAGCGCCCAGAACATGGGATGGCAGAGGTGAAGCTGGGTGCTGGCTGAGGAACTGGGTAGGTTCCCTCCTCCAAGGGGGCCGCTTGTCTGTCATGTGGAGGCAGTGGACGGGGCATCAGCAGATCTGTGGTAGAGCTTGAGGGTCCAGAAGGGGCAACAGGCATCGCCAGCTCCCTGCCCCTCAGCCCACCGGGGGCCCCAGAGCCCCAAGAAGCAGGACAGGGTGATAGGAGGCCCCTGGGAGGACGTCCCCCATTCTGGGCAGGTGCATGGGATCGCAGTCTTTAGTGACCTCTGAAGTGATCTTGTCTGTTGGTAGCAGAGGTGCCCAGAGACACAGCCCAGAGCCGCTCAGCAGAACCCAAACTAGAAGCCAGGATTCAGGACGGACGCAGGATTCCAACCTGGGGCTCACCCCATCACATCTCAACCCCGCAGCCTGGAGGCTCTGTGTGCACCGAGAGATCTCGGTCCCCCCTCTCATCTTGCCCCCCCTGAGTCGAGAGGGGCACCAAGGTGTGATGGAGGGCCCAGGTCGGGGCGAGCCAGGCCTGGAGTCTTGCTGCCACTGACCACTCCCTGCCCAGGCCGGCCCCCGCCCGGGGGGTGAGGGTAACGCCGGCAGCTTCCCGGCTCCCAGGTCTGGATGGCTCTGCCCTGCAGAGACAGCCCAGATGGTGGGCCAAGGGGAGGGCTGGGGAGACAGGGGGTAGCCCACAGGCTGGTGGTGGCCGTGGGGGCAGAGGTCCTATCTGCCTGGATTTGACACAGCATCTTCACCTTGTGTTTCTTCGACCTCATCTGTAGGGTAAAGAGAGATGGAGACACCACGGAGCGGGGAGACAGGCCCACCCTCGGAGCTCCGGGTCTTTCCACCCCACTGGGAGCTCCCAGACCCACCCCTCCCAGTGACTCCCAAGTCCCTTTCAGGCTCCCATCAAATCCTCCCAGCAGCTCGTGGGCAGAAGTGAGGAAGCATTCCTTAGCCCCATTGTACAGATAAAGAAACTGAGGCCTAGAGAGGGGCCAATGACCTGCTCAAGTCACTCAGTATCTGAGCAGCAGAGGATTCGAACCTAGACACAAAGCTCTCAGCTGAGAGAGAGGACAGAGGGACAGGGAGACACAGGCCCACTTTCTCGCCACTCCCACCCCCTCCCCACCAATCGAGACCTGAGGGCTGGGTCTGACCTGCTCAGTCACCTCCGCGGGGAGCCTGGCTAAGAGCCCTGCACAGGCCGGAGTGGCAGCGAGGCAGGGGACAAGACAGGTGGCGTGGAGCAGAAGACACAGGCAAGCAGAAGTCACTGGCTGTGCCCAGGCCGGATGAGCCCAACCCCTCCGGCCTAGGGGGACCTCTCGGTCCGGTCCCCATCCCTGATTCCCCCCATGACTGCACGCACCAGCTGGGATGCCTGCTGCTCAGCTGCTTCCAGCTGGATCTTGATCTCCGGACATGCAGGGTCCCCCGACTTGCCGGCGTCTGGATGGGGTGACTGCGAGGGGCCTGGAGAGGGGGGCAGGAGGGAGCCACTTCACTGGCCGCGGGGAGGCACCAGGGAGATGGGTATGGATGGGTGGTCGGCACTGGTTGGTGCTCCCCAACCCCGCCAGGCCCCTCCCCCAGGGAACCCAACCTCACTTCCTTCCCCCTCCCCCGCCATCATGCTCCAAGACTCTTCCAGCAGCCAGCAGCCCTCCAAGCTACCCAATCACCTTAGGCTCAATGATGAGCCCTCCGTGACATGCCCACCACCTGGGGGGTGAGCCCTGACCCCTCCGGCCATAAGAATGGCCCAACTTGGCGGGGAAGCTGCTCCAGCCTAGTACCTGGGGAGCTGCCCCCACTCGTGGTGCTGACGCTGTCCTCCAGCCACGTGCTATAAATGAAGGAGTCCCGCTTGTGCGAAGTCCCTGAGGACGACATGCTCTCCTGGGGATGCGGGGAGGAGAGTAAGGGGGGTTAACCCTGGGCCCTGGCCCTGGCTTGGCTCCCCTCCCCTCTAGGCCACCTTTGCCTCCCTGTGAAGAGGACAGGGCCCACCGTCTGCTCCAGGGAGGCCACAGGACAGAGTGGGAGCAGGCACACACCACACACGCCCATGCATTCAACCATCATTCACTGACGTGCTTGTGGGCCAAGCCAGCGAGAGGCATGGGGCTGGG
>PVJC01008290.1:0-48986 GCA_004026665.1 Murina feae | reverse complement strand
GAGATGGTACCTCATTGTTGTTTTGATTTGCATCTCTCGGATGATTAGTGACTTTGAGCATGTTTTCATATGTCTCTTGGCTTTCTGAATATCCTCTTTTGAAAAGTGTCTATTTAGGTCCTTTGCCCATTTTTTGATTGGATTGTTTGTCTTCTTTTTGTTAACTTGTATGAGTTCCCTATAAATGTTGGAGATTAAAACTTTATCAGTGATAACATTGGCAAATATGTTCTCCCATGTAGTTGGTTTTTTTGTTGTTTTGTTGATGGTGTCTTTTGCTGTGCAGAAGCTTTTTAAATGAATTTGGCAATGTAGCAGGATACAAAATTAACACCAAGAAATCTATGGCATTTTTGTACACCAATAGTGAACGTACAGAAAGAGAGACTAAAAAAACAATCCCATTTACCATCACACCAAAAAAACTAAGATACCTAGGGATAAACTTAACTAATGAGGTAAAAGACCTCTACTCAGAAAACTAAAGAACGTTGAAAAAAGAGATAGAGGAAGACATAAACAGATGGAAGAACATACCATGTTCATGGATTGGTAGAATCAATATCATTAAAATGTCAATACTACCCAAAGCAATTTATAAATTCAACGCAATCCCCATTAAAATACCAATGGCATATTTTACAGACCTAAAACGAACTCTCCAAAGATTCATCTGGAATAAAAAAAGACCCCGAATAGCTGCAGCAATCCTGAGAAAGAAGAACAAAGTAGGAGGGATCTCAATACCAGATATCAAGCTGTATTATAAAGCCACTGTTCTCAAAACTGCCTGGTACTGGTGCAAGAATAGACATATAGATCAATGGAATAGAATAGAGAGCCCAGAAATCGACCCAAATCAATATGCTCAATTAATATTCGACAAAGGAGGCAAGAACATACAATGGGATCAAGACAGTCTCTTCAATAAATGGTGCTGGAAAAATTGGACAGATATATGCAAAAAAATGAAACTAGACCACCAACTCACACCATACACAAAAATAAACTCAAAATGGATAAAGGACTTAAACGTAAAACGGGAAACCATAAAAATACTAGAGGAATACAAAGGCAACAAAATCTCAGACATATGCCAAAGCGGTTTCTTCACCGATACAGCACCTAGGGCACTGGAAACTAAAGAGAAAATAAACAAATGGGACTTGGTCCTCTTTTTTTTTATTGATATTAGGGGAAGAGAAAGAGATGGATTTGTTGTTCCACTTATTTATGCATTCATTGATTGCTTCTTGTATGTGCCCTAATTGAAGATTAAATCCACAATGTTGGTATATAAGGACAATGCTCTAATCAACTGAGCTACCCATCCAGGGCTGATTCTCTATTTTTATCATATATGCAGTTGTTTCCAGTTTTTCTCTATTAAGGCAAATGTACAAAGAATATAATTATGCATATTTTTTATGCAGATGACTGACTTTTCCCAGGATGGATTGTTACTGTGTGCCAGCAGAGTTTTGGAATTTCTCGGTAATAATCTTTCTGCCAGCATTTTATTCAGCATTTTTGGATACATTGTCTTTTTTACTCTAATAAGACCCCCATGAGATATTACTTGCTCAGTTTTACAGAAGAGGATGCAGGTTCAGGTTAGTTAACTGTCAAGTAACTAATAAGAGGAGGAACTGAAATTGCAACTGATCTTTTTATAAAGCTGGACAAAACCACACTGTAGAATTCTACTCTGGTTCAGGCATGGTTAAGCTTTTTCCCAGCTGATTTGTTCTTGTTGGTGCTACTATAAATGGGACTTGCATCCCAATTTGTTTTCTAGTAAAGTGATTATTGTTATAGAATAAAAGTTATTGAAATCTTTTTAACTCATTATTTCAAACAGCTAATTTCAGATTATTATATTAGGTTTTTTAGACAGTCATTCATCTCATTATACCTCTTATAAGCAATAAATTTACCTTTCCCCATTTTTTTGTCCTTCTTTTATTTGTTGTTGTTTTTATTTCTATTTGAAAAAAACTAACATTTCCAAAACTATGCCAATAGTAAATACAGAAGTAGGTATTGTTATTTTATTTCATCTGACCTCATCTAATCTAGTTTGCCTTTGGTAAAGTGAAGACTGGTGTTCCCTTAAGTTCAACTCTCCATCCCCCTCGTCTTAAGAAAGAATACCTCTAGTTCTAAAGACCAAGATTTGTGTGTATTTTTAATTATAATGTTAAATTTTATCAAATGCATATTTGACAACAATGAAAATTATGTGTTCCCCATTAACCTATTAATATCATGAACTACAATAATAGGTTTCCTAATGTTGTTCCATACTTGCTTTTCTAGAATAAATTCTACTTATGGTGAATTATTGATTGAAAATGCTTCTGGATTTATATTTATCATATATGACTTAAGATCTTTGCTTCATGTCTGTGAGAAATTAGAGTTTTTTATTTGTTTCTATTCTGCACCATCTCTATCAAATACTGGCTTACATTATCCATGTCAAAATAAATAGCATTATGGCAAAGGTCTTCTTTGCCTGTACTCTGTAAAGCTGAAATAATGTCAGCATCATTTATTTCTTAAAGGACCATAAAACATTGGTGAAAGAATCTGGACTGACACCTTTCCTGAAGCAAATTCTTCTGACAATCTTTTGATTTATCTTAAAGTTATTGACAGATATATTGCCACTTTGTATCTTCTTATGTCTAATTTTAGTAATTTGTCAAAAAAATATGTTTCAATGAGACCTTGAAGCTTAATAGCTTATAATTTTAAAGAGTAATTTGTGCATAATTGATTTAATTTGTTTATATTTGTCATGACTAATTTTGCATGTTTGCTTATTTTTTATCTCATTTTAATGGACTTGGAAGCTTAATAGCCTATAATTTCACAAAATATTTTTGTATAATTGATTTAATCTGCTTATATTTGTCATTGCTAATTTTGCATATTTTTTATTCTTATCTAATTAGGTTACATAATCTTTTGTCTTTGTTATTGTTTTTTACAAAATAAGCTCTTATAATTTAATGTAAACTCTCCTCCCTTTTCTAACTTATAAAATTGTTTTTTAATCTTTATGAAGGCTTTTTACTTATTTCTTTATTTTTTTTGGTGTGCTTTTCCATTTATTTTGACAGCTAATTTTTCTTTTTTTCTTAAAGAATATCTGTGCAAAAGTACTATAGTCCTAAATTTTTGCATGCCCATGCATCCTTTTTTGTTGCTTTCAGATGAATGCCAGCTTGGTTAAGGATAGAATTTGGGAGCATAACCTTTTCCATCAAACTGCTATAATCACTGCTTCATTATTACAGAGACATCTGGGGGCCATTTAGATTTTCCTCTTTCTTTTTAAATGTTTTAATTGTTAGTTAGTTTATTGTTGTTATTGTTTTAATGCCATTATGCATTTTCAATTCTTTCTACATCTTTTAAAATCAACACTTTCCTATTTAATCCTTTCTCTTGTACCCTGAACCCTTTTCATATGCGGTGCAACCACTATTTTCTAACAGGTTGGTTATTGTTATTCTATCCACTCCCAGTGTGGAGACAAAGCTGATTTTCAAAGTCTGTTGGGAGCTGGAAGCTAAATCAAGAGCAGTGGTGAAGCCCCCTGGATAAATGTCACTCTATGGGACACCCTGGGTCATTAGCTAGTCAGTCAGGATCACATTTTGAGGGCAAATTTGCCAGAACAATTCTAATATTATGACAATTAGTTACATTCACACATCAGTACTTCTAAAGAAAAAAAACCCACAAATAATAAAGGAAACTAGAGAAAAGCAATTAAATGATTCTAGATAGCTACACAGTCTAATCTTTACACAAGATTCTGAGTACCAGCAAAAACATTCATAGCATTTTTTGTTTGTTTGTTTTGCTTATTCATGTTCACATCATCATCCAACCAGGGGAATGGTTTTAGGAAACCAATTACATGGCTTCTTGTCCTATTAGCCAAGTTTTGAATGTTTTTCATGGCACTTGCCCTCAATTTTCTTCTTATACATTTTTGGGATAGATTAGAGGATAGAGCTATTGGGTGTATGTATGCATGTACAAATGAGAAAAACTTGTGGAGAAAGAAAACATGTTCTCAGGAGGGAAAAAAAAAATGACCCTTGCGTATGTTTACACAGAGAAGAAACCTGCCAAGAAGGAATCCTTATAGTTAATCAGGGTTGAATTCATAACCAAACTCTAGCAGCCATTGCTAGCAAAGCCTCTCACACATTCTGCATTTCAGAGGGAAAGCTGCAGAGTGAGCTGCCAAGCCACCTGCTCTGCATTCCTGCTGGCTAAGCTGACCACTATAAAGAAGTTCCTAGAATCTAATATGGACCAATGGGCTGAGATAGTCTCAATCTAATCAAAACCGTGCAGCTACATCCTCATTTGCATCTTTACCAACCAATCAGAGCAGCTCTATAATGACCAATCAGAATGCATGATTCTGACCAATCAGAACAGTGTTATTTAAACCAATAAAATTGTGCAAATTTGTATTACTCATTTACATAAAAATGGACCAATCAGGGACCAGGTCAGATACTTTCTTTAGGTAATCAGGTCTCCCATTGTTTTCCGGGGAGCACCCTTTTCCTTTCCTCTGGAGAAGGCTGTGTTTCCTGTTTTACAAACTATTCAGCTGAGTAAACTGTCTCCTTCACTGCATCCCAGATTGGGTACTCCTTTAGGCAATGGGTTACTGCAGCCTTTTGTTGACAAATGATAGGAAATAAATCTGTCTTCCCTAAACATTTAGTCATCTATGCCTTAATCACAGTAAGAAACTAGAGACCAAAAAAGAAAGAAAAGAAAAAAAAAAAAAAGAAATTAGAGACAACAGGGGTTAGGAAATTGAGAAGGCACACAGAATGGAAGCAATCTTAGGGTGTGGGGTGGCAGTAGACAACCTGATCTGATTATAATCATATCAAACATTTTTGGTGATGAGAAATTTAAAAAGACAGTTAAATCTATTAGTAGCATCAACATTTTTCAGGGATTACGTATGTAATACCAAAATGCAGTAAAGGGGACTGATGTACCATGTGGAAAACTATTATTTCAGGAGTTAATTAATTAACACTCAATTTGCTCCTCCTGAAATTTGCTTTAAACACTCCCAATGTAGACATATTTTCTACTTTATCCTATTCAGTACCTATCCCCATCAATAATAACATTTCCAAGGAGAGGGATTCTTGATAACTTCAAGGATGCATAATTTAAAAAATGTGTAGATTAAGAGGACCAGTAATTTCCCCAAAATATTTTGTGTTCCTGTGAAATAATGAAGAACCATGAAAAACTCTACTGGTGGTAAAAGCCCATGATAAGATTTGAAGGCTGAAAAATAGATCCTTAGTTTAAATGAGCCATTACTTTATGCAAATTAGTGCTTTTCATATGCACTGTTACTTCACTTGGTATCTCATTAAAACTCCATTTCAATTATTTGAGTGCATACTGCTATCTTAATATTATAAGTGGAAACTGATAATCAAAAGAATTATATACAGCCACACAATAAATAGCAGAGGTCTGCTCTTTAAATAGCAGAGGATAGTTTCTTGCTTAAAATAAACAAAAAATTATAATCTCAGGCTCAATTCTTAATGGCCAGAGTTATTAGAATCGAATTACAGAATTAAACTTTGTAACTCACAAATCTATTTCTAGATTAAATGTTGCCAATATATTAATTCAATAATTCCTTTTTAATCTTTCAAAACCATAACGTAATACTATTCTATTTTTTTAATTAACATTATACACAACACACATGCACATACGTATGCCTACATTATTTTAATGTAATCTCTATTAATGTTACAATACATGACTTAAATTTTTAAAAAGAAGTGTACTGAGGTTTTCTGGTATTCATAACTGACTCCAAGTTCTGGTTTTGCATATCTAATTTTCAGAATTTGTGCTTTGTCATCTGAGATCATCAACATCTGAAATTACTGAAGATTAGGTGAAACTAATACATGCTATCAACCATATGATTGAGCTTGGAAATGAATCCTCCGGCCTCAGTCGTGCCTCCAGATGACTGCAATCCCAGCAAACATTTTTACTGCAATTTTGTAAGATCCTGAAGTAGAATCTTCAGGTATGCCTCCTTCTGATTCTAGCCATAAACATATACATGTGTGTGTGTGTGTGTGTGTGTGTATATGAAGTAATATGCAAATTAGGCCAGGAGCCATAACAGTCATGACTAGCTCAGGAGGAGGGGCCAGGCGTGGCCCAAGTCTGAGAGAACAACATGCAGGGGAGTGGCCTGTCCCCTAGCACTGAGTCAAACTGGCTAGGGCAAGATATGACATTTCTTAGGCCTTCCTGCAGCAGACCTTCATTTTTTCCTCTAGGAGTGAGGTGGAAAAACCCTAGGTCACCTTGGATTCTTATTACCCAAGTTACCAAAAACACTGCCAGTGGCGTATAGGGAGCTTAGCCAATGAGAAGTCAGAAAAGGTGTTTCTTCTGCAGCTCCCACGCAGAGGCAGGACTGTGTCAGTCTGTGCTCTGGCCCAATGCCTAGCTGTTGGCAAGAGGACTCTCTCAGCTACTTGATACAACCTGCATTCCTTCTCACACATTCCCTCTGTTTTCAGGTCAGCAACAGCTCATCAAATTCCCTTCATGCCTCAATCTCTCTGATTTCCTCTTCTGCCACCAACCAGAGAAAACTCTCACCTTCAAAGGAGTTCACATAATTACATCAAGCTCACCTGGATAATGTTCATATCTTACAGTCCACTTTGCCATATAACATGACATAATCATTGTAATAATCCTACATAATAAAAGGCTAGTATGCAAATTGACCAACTGGCAGAACAACCAGTCTCTATGATGTGCACTGACCACCAGGAGGCAACACAGTAGCTGCCCCTGGTGGTCAGTGTGCTTCCACAGCAGGAATACCACTCAGCCAGAAGCCAGGCTCACAGCTGGCGAGCCCAGCAGCAGTGGCAGGAGCTTCTCCCACCTCCGCAGCAGCGCTAAAGATGTCTGACTGCAAGAGGGCACAAGTCAGGCTGAAGGACCCCACCACCACCACCACTTGCATGAATTTTGTGCACCAGGCCTCTAGTAGTCATTATAATAATGGAATCTTGGCGCCTAATTTTAGAATTCCATCTACTGCAATCTCATCATAAAAACATCTATTTTACTATATCCAGATGCCACCCAATTACATAAAAACACAGAACATCTTCACAAATTACCCACTTGACCCTATACCTGTCAAACTCAATTATTAATCAACAGCCAGTGTGCCCTACATTGTAACAAGCAAACCAAGAGAATACAATGAGACCAGACCCTCCCATCAAACAAATTACAGATGCTTGCCTATTTTCTTACACCAATAGGAATGGCATAGTATTTATGCATGAGCACTCATACATTGCACTTGGGAACTGGAGCGTGTAATTTGCACTCCAAACTGTGGAGAGAAGTAACCAATTTACACATGAAAAATGATTTATATACAATGCTCACTATAGCTTCATTTATAATAATGAAAACAGTGTTTAACAACACTAGCGTGCAAAGCAAATTTTAGCACATCTGCAAGATAGTCATTTATATATTCTTTCAACCTTTCAAAAAATATTTATAGTTTACCTGCCATGTCTCAGGTACTGTTAGCTGCTAGGTATACAATGATACAAAAGAGATCTAGTTCTTAATCTTATGGAAATCATATTCTAACTGGGGAGGAAATACACTAATTAAATAATTACACAAACTAGTGTAAATTGTAACCTCTGAAGTGTGTAGCCATTTAAAATTATTTTAATTTAAAAGTTGCCAAAAAAAGAAGACATCTGCTTATGATCTCATGTTAAGATAAATAAGAAACATCTGTAGTTGTATTCAAACAATGACACTAATAATATAACATAAACTTTGCAAGGAGAGAAGACTGAAAGGATACCAACCAAATGTTAACATTGGTTGTCTTATTTATATTTATATCTAGTTTCCAAATTATATAATTTGCATATATCTATAATAATAATAAAGGTTAATATGCTAATTAGACCAGATGTCTTCCGGAAGTCATTCCGGACATCCTTCCTGATGAAGCCAGGTCCAGAGGGAAGCCAGCCCAGGTCCCAGGTGCCTGTGGGTGGCCAGAGGAAGGAAGCAGTTCAGGTCTTGGGTGCCTGTGGGTAGCCAGAGGAGAGAAGCCTGGGTCCCATGTGCCAGAGGAAAGCTGGTGCCAGCAGGAGGGGGAAGGAAAGCCTACTCTTGCACAAATTTTCATGCATCGGGCTCTAGTTAATTTTATAAATAGAAAAACTAAATTCTATTACAAGAACAAAAAATCATTTTTATTCTATCTACTCCTGTAATCTGATGCTTAAAGTTTTAATAGTCTGGCCAGATTTTTAAATCTTCTTTATTTAAATTTTGTGGTTTAGGCTGAACTAATTGAAAACATTAAAAATAAATGTGAATTTATCCAGTGTTCACTTGGCTAAATCCCACTCTTACATGGACATGCAGATGTTGCTCAATATTCTAAAAGCCTTCAATATTTTTCATCAGTAACTAAGTTCAAAATATGACTGTGAGTGCTCTTTTGTTCACCTCTCCCTGCCTCCCACCTTGGACAAAACCAGTATCTCCCTCTCTTATAATAATACTAGAGGCCCAGTACAAGATATTAGTGCATGGGGGCGGGGAGGGTTGGAGAGGGGTTCACCCTCAGCCTGGTCTGCACCCTCTCGCAATCTGGGAACCCTTGGGGGATATCCAACTGCTGGTTTAGGCCCGATCCCACAGGAGGACATTCCTCTCATAATCCGGGACTACTGGCTCCTAACTGCATGCCTGACTACCTGCCTGATTTACCTCTAACTACTCACCTGCTGCCTGATTACCCCTAACCATTCTCCCCTGCCTTCCTGAAATCCTCTAACTACTTGTCTGCCTGCTTGATTGCTCCTAACTGCTTGTCTGCCTGCCTGATCACCCCTAACTGCCTCTGCCTCAGCTACCGCTGTCCTGCCTTGGTCCAGAAGGATGTCCACAATGACATCTGAAAGGTCATTTGGCTTCCAGTCTAATTAGAATATTATGCTTTCATTATTATAGATTATCGCTATGGAAGACTCACTGTACCAGATCATTATATACATTGCCTCAAATCTCTACTGTGAGGCTGCATGCAGGAGACATGCCTACTCTCACCTGACACACCTGGTACCAAGAAAGCTTTATTACTGAAGGCCAAAGGCAGAAGTTGAACCAGGACTGTCTGCCTCCCAGGATCATTTTCTTTCACTAATTTGGTAGGCAGAACTCTGAAATGATCCCAAGCTTGCCCATTCACTGGTGTGTGTGCCCGTCACAATCCCCTGCACTCCAGAATGAAAAATCACTCCTGTGATAGTTACATTATAAAGCAAAGAAATTTTGCAGATGTAATTAAGCTTTGACTTAGAGTTAATCAAAAGAGAGATTATTCTAGGTGGGCCTATCCCAATTAGGTGAGCCCTTTAAAAGTGAGGCTGGGCCCCTCCGTGCATCAGAGAGATCTATCTCCCTCTGGCCTTGAAGGAGCAAGCAGCCTGAGTCCATAGCCACAAGGGACTGAATTCTTCCAGCAACCAGGATGCAGGAAATTGATCATAAGCCTAAATGAGATTACAGCCCCAAACAACACCTCGGTTTAAGTCAGGTGAAACCCTAAGCAGAGAAGCCAGCAAACCCATGCCCAAACTCCTGACACATGGAGACTAATAAATTTGTTTTAAGTTGCTAAATTTGTATATGGCTCAGCAATAGAGCAATGTCTTACTCTGCGTTCTGCCTCTAGTGTGACCTTTTTACTTGGGTAAGTAGTAGCCCAGTTTTTACCCCGGCTGAGGGCCTAGGAGCTTGGGCTGGTGTGCTCTGTGGGGAATTTGGCCTTCCTGCATAAAGGCCACTTGGAAGCTTTGGGTCTAGTTGGATGGCCATGAAGCAAGAACTGAATCCCCAGCAAGAGTCTGACAAAGAACCAATGGAGTGAATGGGATCAACAGGTTCAATTACATCTTCGAGACATTCCACAAAGTAAGAAGCAGTGGTCCCAGTGGACAAAAGGGGGTTGATTTAGAATCAAACTAAGGATTTATTCTCCTGACTCTCCCTGCCTTCCTTCGTGTCATTTTAATATCCCTAACCTAAGAGATCCAAGGGAGAGCCAGCAGGAAGGCCACTCAGTCCCTCTTCCTGTAACACGCACGGACTTCCAAGAAGTCAAGTTAGGTTCAAACATGAACACCAAGTTTCAGTGTCAGATACCTCTCCAGGCCTCGGTTCCAACCACTGAGCATGGTGGTATAGAGGATGGGAGATTTATGACTGCCATTTCCCAAAAGATCCATCTTAACATTCACTTTTTACTGTGGAGGTTGATGTCATAAGAGATACTTAACATAAGCTTCTGTAAGATATATATATATTTGTATTGAAGTACAGCTGACATGCAATATTGTATAGTTTCAAGTGTACAATATAATGATTCAACATTTATATGTTATAAAGCACCATGATAAATCTATTAATCATCTATCAACATACAAAGTTAATGCAATATTATCGACTATATTCCCTATGTGCTGTACATCTCTGTGACTTATTTTATCAGTGGAAATTTGTACCTGTTAATCCACTTCACTTTTTTTACCCATCCTCCTACCCTCCCTCCCCATCAGCCTGTTCTCTGTTTCTATGAGTCTGTTTCTATTTTATTTAGTTTGTTAATTTCTTTTGTTTCTTTAGATTCTACATATAAATGAAATCATATGGCATTTCTCCTTCTCTGATTTATTTCACTGAGCATAATACCCTTTGATGCATCCATGTTATGGCAAATATCAAGATTTCGTTCTTTTTTATCAGTATAGTGAGTAATATTCCATTGTGTATTATTCCATAGATCAACTGTTGCAAATAATAGTAGAGTGACCAAAGGGGTGTATATACCTTTTCAAATGAATGCTTTTGCTCTCTTCAGATAAATAATCAGGAGTGGAATTGCTGGCTCATATGGCAGTTTATTTTTAATATTTTGAGAAACCCCCATAGAGTTTTTCATAGTGGTTGCACCAGTTTACAATCTCACCAACCATGCACAAGATTTCCCTTTTTTCACATCATCAACAACACTTACTTACTGACTTTCTGGTAAGAACTACTATGACAGATATGAGGTGATATTGTGACTTTGATTTTCATTTCTTAAATTAGTGGTGCTCAGCATATTTTCATGTGTTCTGTGGACATCTGTATGTCTTCTCTGGTTGGAGAAAAGTCTGTTGAGGTCTTCTGCCCATTTTTAATTGAATTGTATTTTTATGGAGTTTCCATGATGAAAGCGAATCATTGATCAGCTGCCTCCTGCATGCCCCACACAGGGGATGGAACCCACAACCTGAGCATGTACCCTGAACAGGGAATCAAACTGTTGTTTCCTGGTTCATAGGTTGATGCTCAACCACTCAGCTACGCCAACTAGGCATGAGTTTTTTATATATGTTGGATATTAACCCTTTTGCAAAAATGTTTTCCCATTCAGTGGTTTGTCTTTTCATTGTGTTGATGGTTTCCTTCACTGTGTTTGATGTAGTCCTACTTATTTTTGCTTTTGTTGCCCTTGCCAAAGGAAAGTTATCCAAGAAAATATTGCTAAGGGTGATGTCAAAGATTTTACTGTCTATGTTTATTTCTAGGAATTTTATGATTTCAGGTCTTACTTTGAAGTCTTCAATTTTTATGTCAATGAGAGCTTTGAACAAGATGTCTCTGAACAGTAATGTTCCAATCCCTTCTGGTGGGTGGGTAATTCACCAGATTTCAGTTGATTCTGGGACAGCTGCAACATCTAATGATTCCAAATATCTTAGGCCTTGCTGGCCAACACAATGCATTTATCAAGCTTGAATTCTTGGGTTCACAGGGCTGTGCTTGTTAAAATACAGGCACTTTTAGGAGAGATTCCTCATCAATCTACAGACTGCAGCAAACTTCACACCCTGCCTTGTGAGCAGATGTGACCATAAAGAAATAAGAAATGAGTAAAATACAGAAGCTCTGAAGAGAAAATGCTGGTCAGCAACCATGTACAGAATGGTTACTAAAGGCTCTGGACTCAAAAGGCAAATATTACCTTTGCTAGAATCACGAGGGTGCTGAGCAGTCTTTCTTTAAGTTCCATTGAAATGAATCATTTTATTTAAGTAGAAATTCCCACTTACTTTATCTCTCTCCAGTTCAAAATTCACTATTGTCCCTTACCTCACCCACAGAATACTAGATGTAATCCCTAATCTCACAGTTACATAAGGAACATGAAATTAGTGAGAACTATCTAATCTAATAAAGGAGTAATATGCAACTTAACCCTCACTCTGTTACACCTAAGCCAGGGCCACCAGTCAATCAGAGTGACGATATGCAAATCAACCTAGCCAAGATAGCGGCCGGCAGCCACGGAGCTAGAGCAAACAGGAGGCCAGTGATGGAGGAAACTGCCTGCCTAGGCTGGCTGTGGCCTCTGCTCAAGGCAACAAAGTTTCAATTATAGAAGATAAATAAACCCCAGAAACCTGCTTCCAGCCAGCCTCTCTGGGACGTTGGGTCAATGGGAGCTGTGGCCAGCCTGCAAACAGCCCTCAGTCCCTCACCCAGTCTGGTCAGGCACCCCAGTAGGGACCTGAACCCTGAAGGGGCTGTGAGCAGCCTGAAAACGGCCCTCAGCCCCTCACCCAGGCTGGCCAGGCACCCCAGTAGGGACCCAAACCCTGAAGGGGCTGTGGGCAGCCTGAAAATGGCCCTTAGCCCCTCACTGAGGCTGCCCACACCCCCATGGGGTGAGGGATCCCACTGGGGGACTTGGCCAGCCTGCAAACAGCCATCAGCCCCTCACCCAGGCTGGCCAGGCATACCAGCAGGTGGACATCCCTCCAGGAGTCCCAGACTGCAAGAGGGCACAGGCCGGGCTGAGGGACACCCCTCCCCCCCCACCAGAGTACACAAATTTTTGTGCACTGGGCCCCTAGTTTTCATATAAATGAGAACACTGGTAAAATAGAACCCACACTTAGTAACTAGGGAGGTTTACACGTGTCTACACCAAACCTTGGGCATGGAAGATTAGTGAGCACTTTTCTTTAAAACACAGTCATGAGGCTTCCAACACAGGACAAAGGTGCTGTTCCCCAGCATAGTGTGGGGCAAAGGCTTGCCCTTCTCCAGAAGCATGGGCACTGGTGTGAGCTTTTCCTGTTGTGCCACTGCTTTCAATGCCCAGCCTGGAACACAAATCATCTCAGAAACCAGAGGGCCTCAGGAATCTGCCACCATGAGCTCAGCTCTAATCACTTTCCTTTCCACCATCCTTCTCATGGCCTGCATACTACTCCCTTTGGTCCTGAAGACCAAATAGGCCATCCTCCTTTGTAAACAGCAGAATATGATCTCGGGGAAGGGGGGACAGGGGGAGATGCACTATTAAACATAAGCTTGTTTGCCTTGGAGTGGGAAGGAGGGAAGAATGGACACGACAGAGCAATTCTACATAAAGGCAACCTCAGGCACCTATTTCTGGAAAAGAGACAACCACAAATTTCATCTCTGACAAAGATTATACTGCACAAGATTCAATATGGTGAGCACTACCTCAGAATGGGGCAAAAGGGGTCCTTGCAGAATATTTAGACATGTGTGCCCTCCCTCAATCATCAAGACACTGGTAGTACACGTGCCAGGCACTGTGCTAGGTGCTGCATACCCAGAAATACATGGGAGTCAGCAGCATAGGGAGGGGAACCACCAGCGGAATTCACACTGTGTGAAGATACTACAGCAGCTGAAAGTACAGTGTGTGCACAGCAAGGAGTGCAAGGCAGCTATGATCCCCGACCCCGGAACTCGGGGCAGCAGTCCAGAGCTCTCAGGGTACATGTGATAGAAGACAGAGCTTTCTCAGAAGCAGCTGAAGGCCATGCCTCGCATGGTGCTCAGCTCCCAGTCTTATCAGCCGCTAAGCAAATACTTTTGGTTGATTGGTGGATTGATGTAAAATCCTATCAGCAGGATTGTTAAATCGGTCTATTGAAATGTGCCAGTTTAAGTTAAATATACACAAACATCATTTCCCAAATATTACAAAATGTAACCTCAGAGAGGAAGAAAAAATAGGTTTCTGGGCAGCCTTGGTGGGAGCTGAGGGAACAGCTCGGAGGGAGAGATAAGAACTAAGAACGAAGGCTGTCAGGTTCTCAATGGCAGCAGCTTCACTGCGGAGTCTTTTCACATTTACGGGGAGTTGATTATCCAGAGAGATAAGAATGGGGAACTGGTGAGGAAAACCAAAGCGAAATAGAACTCTCGCTATAGCCTAAGAAATAGGGTTATTTGGGGGAGAGGGGAACAGAGATCATTCAGCCAGTTGTTTTCTATTAAAAATAAAATCCTCAAAGCCAAGGTTTCCAAGTTGGTATTGAGTCCTTCATAACAAAGATGAAAAATTCAAACACCAAGGGTACTGAACTAAACTTTATATTCAAAAAATAAAACACACAAAAACTAAAGCATTGATTTAAGCCATAAGAGTAATTTACAAATATAGGATTGTTTTGGAAGAAGCTTGAAAACTGAAGGTAAGACTTACCATAAACCATATTTTATTATTTAAAAAATTAATGTAAATCTTCAAATTGTTTAAAGTTGAATAAGTTGACATTGCATTTTCAATTCGGGAATTCCAATCTTGATATCTGAACAATAATGAATAAAATTTAATGATGAAATAAATAACAAGATGCTGGGGGAGATATTTTTCTTTGAACTGATTAAGCAAAAGAACATTCTGTCAGACTACAAATATCATATCACACACACAAATATGAGTATTTATAGTCAAACATTCAAAACCCAGAACATAAACAAAGAAACGGTCTTAGTTGGCCCACAAACTGATTTAGCCTGGTTTATAAAAAGAAAAAAGAGCAAGAGTGAGAGAGAGGGAATGAGACAACCTCATAATTAGAATGACGCTGATTATGTTGGGCAATTCCTTGGCTGGTGTGAAACAGGTTGCAGTCATTTACACACAGACCCTGTGCCACAGGCTGGTTATAACTGACAGCTGCCCAAGCCATGGATAATGGCCCCTCCCTTGCCTGGTTAAGAAAATAAACCTTGGAGTCACTGTGTCCATTCTTCATTTTCCCACACATGACTAGTTCATAGCTGACCCAGTGCATCCATGTAAGTCATCCAGCTTCCAACTCAGGGAAGGAAGTAGGAAAGCCAGGGAGTTAGGCAGGTCCAATTCATCTCCTAGAAAACAAGCAGAGTCCCGCTCCTGCAGTGGTGAGAAGACACAGCTCTGCTGTAACTAAGTGCCCAGCAGTGGTTGCTGAGCAGGGACCAGCCAATAAAAACTTGACCTTGAAGAGCAGAGAGGTGAAAGACAGATGATTGGGCCAGAGAGATGAGTTTTGTTCTTTCTAAAATGAAAAGAGGCTATACAGCTTCTTGTATTTCTCTAGTGCCTCCACTTTACAAAGCACAGTACCCAACACATCACACTTGATCCTCATGACCCGGTTAGAGACTTCAAAGGATGCTATTGTCCAACTTCAGCTATCATTTCACAAGATTCATTTTTCTTCTTGAATTAGTCTGTTAGCAACATTATTAATTGCAACTGAAGCTTGGTTATCACAACTCATAGTGCTGAGGGGGAACAGTTTTTAAAAAAGAAAACTACCAGGGTAACCACCTCCTAGGCATATAAAGCATGACTTGAAGGTGTCAAAACTAATAATGTTTTTTAACTTTTATTGCCTACTAGCAGAGACCAAATCAGCACTGCTTTCAATCCAGGCTGCCTATGCTGAGAACAATTCATGGTTGCCAATATTTTTGGTGCTTTTTATTGCGTGAAAATCCATAAGACATTAAAGTTTCCTTCTTTACAGTTACATTTGTAATTGAATTTATTGGGCTGACATTGATTAATTAAATTACATAGGTTTCAAGTGATCATTTCTATAGTACATCATCTGTACAATGTATTGTGTGTTCACCATCCAAATCAAGTCTCTTCTGTCACCGTTTATCTCCCTTTTACCCTTTACCCTTTTCTACCTCCCCTCACACTCCCTTCCCACTTTCAATCACCATACTGTTGTCTGATGGTTTTTGGGTAATCCCTTTACCATTTTCACTTAGACCCCCAAACTCCTCCCCTCAGACAGCTGTCATTTTTATGTTTATGAGTCAGTTTCCATTCAGTTCTTTTATTTTGTTCATAAGATTTCACATATAAGTGAAATCACATGGCATTTGCTTCCTCTGACTGGCTTATTGCACTCAGCATAATACGGAACAGGTCCATCCATACTGTCACAGAAGGTAAGTTTTCCTTCTTTTCACAGCCAAGTGGTAGTATTCCACTGTGTAAATGTACCACAGCTTTTGTGTCTACTCATCTACAGATGGGCATTTGGGCTGCTTCCAGATCTTGACTATGTACATAATACTTCAATGAATAGGGGTCTGCATATATTCTTTCAGGTAAGTGTTTCAGGTTTCTTTGGATATATACATAAGTGGAACTGTTGGGTCGTAAAGCAGTACCATTTTTTAATGTTTTAGAAACTCCATACCGTTTTCCACAGTGGCTGTGCCAGTCTACATTTCCACCAAAGGCCTTTACATCACATTCTCACCAACACTTGTTGTTTGTTGATGTATTGGTGATAGCCATCTAACAGGAGTGAGGTGACAGGCGATGCAGTTTTAATTTACATCTCTCTGGTGAGTAGTGACTTTGAGCATCTTTCATGTTTGTTGGCTATCTGTATGTCCTCTCTGGAGAAATGTCTATTCAGATACTTTCCCCATTTTTTTATTGGATTGTTTAGGGTTGTTGTTGGGTTTTTCTTGGTATTGAGCTCTGTACGTTTTTTACAAATTTTGAATATTAATCTATTACCAGAAGTATCATTGATGAGTATGTTCTCCCATTCAGTGGTTATCTTTTCATTTTGTTAATGGTTTCTTTTGATTTGCAAAAACTTTTTAGTTTGATCTAGTCCCTGTGAGGTTCGCGGGAGGAAACTGAGTCAGAGAGTCAGGCAGATTGAAGGAGGGGAATTTATTCTTTCTGAATTCCCAGGCAAGGTCCAGAGGCCCCCCACGGGTCAGGGCGGTGGAGTCGTGCTGAGAGGGATTTAGGGGCATTTTTTTTTATATTCAGTGAGGGCCAGAGATCAGGAGCTGTGGGAGTTCCGGCTGGAAGTCTTCAAGGTTTCCAGGAAGGAATCTTATGTCCCCATCCGTGTGGCAGCTGACCTGGTAGGAATTTCCGGGAGGGCCCAGTATCTATGATGCCATCTGTTTTGTGGAGGCATGTATCAGTCCCCTGGACCCCCTTCCGACCTAACAGTCCCATTTGTTTGTTTTTTTCTTTTGTATCCTTTACCTGAGGAGATATATCAGAAAAAAAAATCACTATGAGAAATCACTATGAGATTTACTTTGTTTTCTTTTAGGACTTCTATGGTTTTTAAGTCTAATTTTTAAGTCCTCAACCCATTCTGAGTTTATCCTTGTGTATGGTGTAAAGGGTGCTTTGTGTGGGTTTTTTGTTTTATTTTGCTTTTTGTTTTTGTATCTGTCTAACACCATTTATTCAATAGTCTTTACCACAATGTATATTCTTACCTTCTTTGTCAAATATTAATTGACTATAAAGATGTGGGTTTATCTGTTGGCTCTCTATTCTGTTCTATTTATCTATCTGTTTTATGCCAAAACCATGCTATTTTGATTACTACGGCCTTCTAGTAGCCTTTGATATAAGGTAGTATGATTCCTTTAACTTTGTTTTTCTTTCTCAAATTGCTATGACTATTCAGGGTCTTTGTGGCTCCATATAAATTTTTGGAATATTTGTTCTAGTTCTGTGAAATATGCCATTAAATCTTGGTAGGGATTGCATTGACTCTAAAGCTTACTCTGCGTAGTATGGGCATTTTAATGATGCTCATTCTTCCTATCCATGAGCACAATATATGCTTCCACTTAGTTATATCTTCTTCATTTTCTTTTTTCGGTGTAGTATAACTTTTTGAGTAACAGTCTTTTACATCCTTGGTTAAATTTCTTTCTAGGTTCCTGGCTGGGTAGCTCAGTTGGTTTGGAAACCATCATCCCATATAATTATTATTTGTAGTATACTATTAATTATAATTAGTGATCATTTCTCTAAAATGTTGACCATCAGAACTTTTTTCGGGGGAAGGGGGAGTCTTATAACCACTGCAATAAAAGAAAGAAAGCATCTATTTTCATTATAGAATTTCACTGTGAGAATATCCTATTTTAGGAGGCGAATATTTTGAAAAGCCCCTTAGGGTGTGAGGCAAAAAGAAACCTCTGCCCATTGTCTGCTCACCATCCTGGCCAGAGGCCATGCTTGAGGAACAATTGGCTGTGACAGCTCTGCTAACTATCTGGAGATTTTTGCTGAGTGGTATAGATAGTTAACTGTTAGCTACATTTCTTGACACCAGAGAGAAGTTTTCTTAGGTTTCCACAGGTGAGAAGTAGGCTGGAAGATCTTTGATGTTAAGCAGAGTGGACTGACAAGCAATGTTATTAAGTAGGATGTAATGTGAATCCTCTTCCTTATTTTACAACTGGTGGGGCACAAGTAGGTTTATAGGTGTTCATGTGGAAAATAATACAATAGTTAATAAATAATAATACAGTGTTTTGCATAGTTGCAACTGAAAACCAACTTTTGCCCCACTCTCTCTCTATCGCTAATTGATTGTTGATTTAAAATTGTTTGGGGAAGATACAGCAACACTGTGAGGAGCACAGCTGAGGCAATACCTAAGGCCTGGGTGTCCAGGAGGCAGACTCTCTGACTTTAAATATTATTATTTCCATGGGAAATTCAGAATGCTTATCACTTTAGTACTGGTTTTTCTGAGAGTGTGATCATATCATACAAGCATTCTCCTATTTAAAATAATGACAATAATAATGCCTTTGATATTTCTTTTTTATGACATTTCGGTATGAAAAAATATTTCTTTTTAACTGCCATAAGGGAAGACAGAGGAGAAACAAGGGAACCAGAAAAATGATAATTGACCTACGTTTTGTCAACTGGTGTTAGTGATGCTAGCCCCTCCTTCGATGTTCGCCCTAAACCACAAGTATAGAATACTAAAATCTATATTCCCAGACTCCCTTGGGTCTAGGAATGTGGATAAATTATCGGCTCTGAGCATGAGATAAGCTCATGTGAGATTTCAAAGGCAAAGGGAGGTAGAGGCATTCTTCAGAGCCTGCAAGTAGTGCCTGGACTTCGAGCTCCACGGTTGTCACCTATTCAGATCATAGCTACCACAATGGCCCCAGATTGCTGCTTGTACAGCACTTGAATAATTTTATGAGCACCTAATATTCTGTATTAATCTCATCCTGACTGGAGTGCTTATCAGAGATTTTTGTTTTCCATACGAAATTAAGGTCTGGGGGCGGGGCAGATAGGGACCTTAAAACCCCACCCGCTGAGATGGATAAACAATCCAGGGCCAAACTACAGCTGCGATAAAACATCCTGGATGACAATGGTGCCACTGGACCAACCAGCACAACCAAATTGCTGCTGTGAAAACACTCTCCTTGACAATTAACGGCCTCCTGGGATTTTTCAGAATGGCCTAAGTGCAGTTGTACAAACTCCCCGCTTAAACACAAATCACCCCCCACAATCTAACACGGACAAACCTGATTGGTCCAACAGCAGCATAAAGAAACTTTGCCAGGCATGTGTGTCTGTGACTCCCATGGCCAGTACCCCCGGACCATGGGACCTCACCCAAGAGCATTCAATAAATGCGATCTTTTGTTTTTACCCTTGTCTTGCTCAACTTATTGGGTTTTCATTGGATTAAATCTTACAAACATAATGACAAATTAGATCACCCATACTAATAAATTTGAAATTGGCATGATCTCTCTCCAAACCATTTTGTAAAAAGAAGAAAACCAATTTACTTTTTGCTAGCTTAATTTGTTCAATTGTATTAATATTTAGAAAACATCTACTAGGCAATAGGACTAGTTATCCCATTTATAAAAACTTTACCCCATGGGGTATGCAGCTCCAAATTTTAAAACACTCAATCACCATCAATAAAACAAACAGCAGCCATTAAAATAGTCAGATTCAATAGAAATTCCTTAGAAAGCAACATAAACCAAGTGTGTCCTGTGACCTAAAGGTCAGCATTGGACATCTTAGCAAAGCAGAGAATCCAGGTAAATGTTTCTACCCACCCTTCAGCAAGGCATACCCAAGTCATATTGATTGTTCTGTTCCCTTTTTCAGATCATTTATCTCTTTTGAAATTTCTACTTTACCCTCATGCACCTACCCACATTCCTAACATCCTTATGAACCCAGATGGAATCTTATCTCCTCTAGGGAGATTTCCTTAACCCACTTGCATAATTTTTTTCTCTCCTGCCATTTTATAATTCCCATACCTAATCTATATCCCCTTATTTCTGACATGACACATTTGTTTCTACTGACTTTTTGTTTCTATAAAAACACAATTGTTTCTCCCTGAAATCTATCAGAAGGTAAACTCAAGGTGTTAAAGGCTGAAGTTTTTCTTTTAATTTTTTTTTGTTTGTTGGCTTGTTTGTTTTGTCATTGCTTCATCTCCAGCACCTAGCACAGTGCTTACTATTTGGTAGGCTCTCAAGAAATAACTGCTAAAAAAATAAATTTTGTGGTCAACAGATACTGGTCCACTAAAAACATGCACCCCTGTCCATTACGAGTTGTTCACCGGACTCGAGTTCCCAGTCCCCTTGCATCATTGGATGACTGCGTGTCTGTTCCTTACCAGTAGAATAAACGCAGAAGTGAGGTGTGCCCTCTCTACTGGAGGAGTAGAAGCAGATCTCTTTCCCTCCCAATGGCTGGAGACAAAGAGTCCAAGGCTCTTGATAGTGAGGAAGCCACAAGAAGAAAGAAGTCTCGATTATCAAGTTCCCAGGCAGGAAAACAAAGCATTCATTCATCAGGATAATCCATATGGCAGATGTACATGAGTGAGAAATAAAAGTGTATCTTATTATGCACACAAAGATCAGTACATGACTGTCTGTAGAAGTTTTATTCATTATAGCTAAAAACTGCAAGCAATCCAAATGTTCATTAACCAGTAAATGGATAAATATATTGTGGCATATCCATTCAATGGAATACTACCCAGGAATAAAAAAAAAATGCACTAATGATAAGTGGAACAACATGGAAAAATCTCAAAGAGCACTATGTCAAGTAAAAGAAGGCAGATACAAAAAAGCTATATAATACAGGGGTCCGTTATCATAATATGAATTAGTATAGTATTAACTTTAACATGATATTAACATAAGATCATTTAAAAGTCAAAATCATAGGAGGAAAAGTCACAGCAGTAGTTGTCAGTTTCTGGAAGTGGAGTCGATTCACTCTAAAGGGGACTTTTTGAGGTGATGGAAATGTTCTATGTCTTTATGTAATGGTGAGTACATAGCTGTAAATAATTGTCAGCGTTCATTGAACTGTTTGTTCACTTAAAAAGAATAAATTTTACTGCTGATAAAACATTTCTAAACAGACCTGATTTTTAAAAAAATTTTTACTATGTTAAGACATTGGAACCTTGGAGTTTATTTGATGCAGAGCCAAGTATGTTAGTGTGATCCTAGCTAATACATGCTCGAAGGAGGAAAGAAGCCAGACACGCAACAGAGGCTGCCTCCGCATGCTCCAAAAGCCCTGCAGGCTGTTGGCTCATGACTAGAGCTCAGGAAAAATATGTTGAAGTCAATTTAATTTCTCTCCCACCATTTTTACACCCTGCCATTTGCCTCCAATCATGTATACATCCATTCATTCACCCTTGCCTCTTCTCACTGCATCCCATGAAACCAGTGCTGCCAAGCTCCGGACTCTGCAAACATGCTCTTCAAATACTTTTCATGCAAGCAGTGAGGCACTGGCCTGTTTTATTCATGAGAAAATTATTCTTCCTAGCTGCTGGAGCCACTCAAACATTTGATATCCATAAAATGGCTTTAATTTTTAAGAACACAAATAAGGATTCCATTGCACTGAATATGCAATTATTTGGTGTCATAGCAACAAGCTTCATTGTGCCATTCAGAATTCACTTGCTGACGGTAGTTTTCAGACAAATCAGCTGACCTTCTTGGTTACCTTTCTTACTCACAGATTTAGATTCCTAGGCTGCCAACACTCACTGTCCTTTGACCTTGAAGCCATCCTTTTCTACCTTGAGAGGAGTTAATACCCTTGCCATTCCACTAAATCTATACCCCAAAGTTAACCAGAACAAATTAAAGTACCCTGGAAAAAAAGGAAGAAGTAGATTCTCTATTTAGTATGACTTTCTGGAAAGTATTCTCCAAGAATGTGCAGAGTTAGAATAATAAAGTAATTTCAAAAGAAGACAGTGTAGGCTTTAGAATAGCCAGATGTGCATGAATCCCAACTCACATGCTTAATAGTTCTGTGAAATGAGCCAGTAATTTCTTTTCTCTGAGCCTAGGTTTTCTCAGCTACAAAAATGATATGAGAAACCACCTAACAACAAGGGGTTAATGATTTTATATATTATCCCTCCCAAGAACTAGTGCATTGATAAACAAGACCCAACAGAGAAGCTTAGTCAAAAAGAGTGAATGTTTTTATTGCTGACATTAGTACAAATGTCCCTCGTCCCTTCCGCCCTTTACCTACCTCCACCCAGTCCATACCCCTCCCTCTGGCCATCACCACACTGTTGTCTGAGTCCACAGGCTGTGCATGTAAGTTCTTGAGTTAACCTCTCCACCTTCTTCTATCCAGTCCCCCTATCTCCCAGCCCACAAGCTCTATCAGTCTGTTTTATGCATCCATGTCTCCAGTTCTATTTTGTTCATCAGTTCATTTTGTGAATTAGATTCCACATATAAGTGAGATATATGGTATTTGCCTTTCTCTGACTTACTGCACTTAGCATAATATTCTCTAAGTTCATCCATGCTGTCACAAAGACTTTCTTCTTTTTTATAGCCACATAGTATTCCATTGTTTAAGGGAAGACTATCAAGGTATAAAAACATTAGGCTATCTAGACCACAGAACTAAGAGTGGTCTATATATAAAACTACTTCCAAATTTGAAACAATTTGTTATTTTATAAGGAGAGACATGAATGGAAAACTAGGCACAAGCCCCATGCGGTCAGGAACACTATTTTTTTTCATGGTGGCCCCAGTCATGGTAGGAGATCAAAGTCACTAAATGGTGAATGAAAAAGGACTTCTAAACTCATGTCCCTGTATCAGTTGTTATCATCCCAATGGGCATTGGTTTCCTGATATATAGAGAGATTCTCTGAAATGGTACTTCCAGCTTTGAAATCCAATAGCTGATAGCTCCGAAAAGTAAACACGGCCTTAAGGGGTCATCTAGTCTAAGCCTGTTCCTGCTGTCACCACGTTCACCCCTGGCAGGAGGGCACTTACTCCTTCTAGGATGGATCGTTGCCCAACCTTCTGATGGACAATATGTACATGATGTTGGGTGATACTTCTGTGTCTCCCCTCAAATACCATTAAGAATTCCCTACCTTACAAAATACACACTGTACTTTACTAACTGAAATGTCAAATTGACATGCCAACATCATGGTCACTCTAAGAACAGGGTCAAATACCTCAAAAAGAGCAATTTGTGTTCCGAGGTTAGCCACGGTCCTAGAGCTCCCACACAGAGCCTTGACATCATCATGGGATCTGCGGAGGTAAAATCCGTGTCTCAAGACAGGCTTTCACACTGGTCAGACAATCAATGGGAGAGGCTATTAAGCTAATCTATGGTTGTTAGCAACTGAAAGGAGCTCCCTGAAAAATGGGCTGAGAAAAAAAAGACATTAAAGTAGAGAAACCAAATTTGGTGAAGGCATTTTTCCCCACTTTGGATGGATGGTGGACAGGTAATGTGAACCAATGGCAGATGAATCAGTATTGTGGACAAAAGGCAGACAGGGAAAGCTGTCCTCAGTGGCATTCCTGGAGACTTTGCCTGACTCACAGGAGTACAACTGCTTGTGGGCTAATTAAGTTCTCAGTCAGTCTGTGCTTTTAAAAAGTTTTAATGCTAATTAAACAAAAGATGCCCTCCTCACCATCCCTCCTAACAATATCCCTCCTTAAGTCCTTATGACAGAGATGGCTAATGAGAAGCTTGGCTAAAATTGCTAAAATTTGGTCAATTGAATGACATTAGACATAGTTTAGAAGGGGAAACAGGGGGTGATAGGACAAGGAGCAAAACTGGTAGAGCAAAATCGGTATTTTAATCAGGTCAAGTCCTGGCTGTGCCAGGTGACAAGCTCCATAACTACACATCAAAACTTTAATTTTTATGAGTTATTCCTACAAAAGCCTGTCGGGGACCAGGAGTTTTTCCAGAGCATCCAGCCACTAGGCAGTAACTTTGTGATCTTGGACCCAATGGCTCTGTCATTTTGACATAAGGATTCTTCAGTCACCAGGACAGAGAAAGAGGGAATTGAGAGCTAGCACTGCTGAGCTGAGCACCAGACAGAACAGTCTTGAAGGAACAAGACACCCTACACCCTGGTCCACACCATCTAATTGAGAAGGTGTTCTTTCCCTGGATTTCACAGCCTCACCACAAAGGATCCTGCAGGCCCAACTCTTCCTGTGACACTAAAACTAGATCAGCCTACAGCATATGAACATTTTGCATGTTGACATTTAAACTTCAAACGAAAAGAGAAAACATGACCATTCTTGGAGCCCAGCATGAGATAAAAAGAGAAGGGGCAACCGATCTGAGGACAATGTTGGAGCTATGAATCACCATATTCATTCCTAGAATGGCTGAGATCCCTGAGACCCAGACTTCTATTCATCTGGAATGCTTCCCTGCAGAGTTCAGTTGCTGCCCTGATATCCCCCGACACCCAGACCAGCTGGTTCCCTTGGTCCCTATAAAATCCAGCCAGCCACTTCAGGCTCCAGTGCCAACGTGGCCCCTATGTGAAGGATGCATGAAGACCCCAAGTCACAGTGCATGCTCAGCGGTTCTGCAAACCCAGCCTTACAGAGGTTTACCTAGTAGGTGCTTAGCACAGAGCCAGAACATGCTGCTCCTGAAATGACAGCTCACTTGTAAAGCTCTCATTTTGCATAAACTAACCCTTAATCCTTTTCAGAACATAGGATCTGGAACCAGGCAGTCTAGCTCACTACTCAGCTGCTGCAGATCTCCCTGCCCCCTGCCAACCATCGTAGATTCATCTCAGATCAGGTCTCACCTTCCATCCCAGAGACCCCTGGCAACTGCAGAAGTGCTCCTGAGCCCCAGTCTCTGTCTCTTACTAAAGAGGCTCCTTAAGATTGACGGTTTGTTCCATTTCTATTTTATAAAAACTGCTTCTGTGTCTGGGGTTCCTAAGGCCACCCCCTGCTCCAGCAGTTCCTTAGGAGAACTTCTCACAGTATTCAGCGTAGAACCGTACTCGTGACTGTGTTTTACTACAGCGAATGGATACAAAGCAAAGTCAGCAAAGGGAAAGGTGCACGGGGTGAAGTCCAGAGGAGTCCTCTCTCAGTGCAACCTCACAGGACACACTAAGCCCTTCCAGCATCAAATTACAACAATATGTGAAATGTTCTCTACCAGGGAGACACCCAGCCTCAATGCACAGAGCTTCCATTGGGGCTGGTCAAGTAGGCACCCTCCACCCAGCCTGTATCAGAATTGCAGACTCCCAAAAGGAAAACACAGCGTACAAGAGTTCAAGCTCCGTAAACTACTGTGAACCACTTTTATCAGTTCTGGAGATGGTAGATTGAAGCCCTCTTCAAATCCAGGTTCCCAGATGCCAGTCAACCCTACAAGCAAGCCTTTCTGATGGTAACAGTCTTGCTATGTTAACTTTTTTCGGTACACTCTCCTATCTACTGTGTCACAGTTCCAAATGCTAGAAATACAAACAAACAAACAAAAAAAAACAAGAAGAGAAAATGGGCAGACAAAAGCTCTTCCCTCATCGAGGCCTCACTATGCTCTGTTCCTGGATAAGAGTGACTGGATGAGGTTGGAATGTTTAGCAAAGGGATGGCCTAGTCTGGTTTGTTACAAAAAGTAAGTTAAGCCCTGGCTAGTTTGGCTCGGTGAATGGAGCGTCGGCCTGCAGACTGCAGGATCCCAGGTTCGATTCTGGTCAAGGGCATGTACCTTGGTTTTGGGCACATCCCCAGTGGGGGGTGTGCAGGAGGCAGCTGGTCGATGTTTCTCTCTCATCAATGTTTCTAACTCTCTAGCCCTCTCCCTTCCTCTCTGTAAAAAATCAATAAAATACATTAGAGAAAAAAAAGTAAGTTAAGTCATGCTTCCTGCCTAGTAGGGACTCCTATTCTACTGGCAAAAACAGTTCTTTTGATTATGATGGTGCTATACAGTGGGTCACCTGCTGAAAGGGAGGAATGGAAAAGAACAAAGTTGAAGAGCTAATGGGATCTAATTTTAAGTCTTATAATAAAGCTTTACAAGTGAAAACAGTGTAGTATTGGCATAAAGACAAATGGATCAATGGAATAGAATATTCTAGAATTAGACCAACACATATGCTGACAACTGAATTTTAACAAAAGTCTAACTGATTTTGACAAAAGCAGTTCAGTGGAGAAAGCACAGTTTGTTCAGCAAATGGTGCTGAAAAGACTGAATATCCATAACAACAAAAAAATTAACTTTGATTCATACCTCATATCATATACAAAAATTAATTTGAAATTAATTATGGACTTACTTGTAAAGCTTAATAGTATAATATGTCTCAAAAAATATATAGAAAATAGTTGTGGCCTTGAATTAGGCAAAGATTTCTTAGATATATGACCAAAAGCATGATCCACAAAATAACAAACTGATAAATTTAAAACTTCTCTCTTTAAAAGACTGCGAGGATAATGAAAAGGCAAGCTACAGGCTGGGAGAAAACACTTTCAAAGCAAAAAAGCATATCTGTGGTAAGTTATATCTATGGAACTCCCAAATTTCAGTAAGAAAACAAACAACTCAATGTTTAATCATAGGGAAAAAGCTTAAATAGAAATTTCACTAAAATAGATATACAGATGGCAAATAACCTATGAAAAGATGTTCAATATTATAACCACAATGAGATACCACTATACACCTATCATAATGTCTCAAATTTAAATCAAATAAAAATTCAAAGCTGGAGCAAGGATGTGGAATGATAGAAAGTCTCATACACTACTAGAGGGGATATAAATTTTGAAGTGATAGATATGTTCATTATTTGATCATGGCGATGGTTTCACAGATCAATCTATAGATAGATATAGATGATATAAATATAGATGATATAGATAGATATAGATATAGATGATATAGATATAGACATAGACATAGATATAGATTAGAGATAGAGATACATAAATAGCAAAATTTATCAAATTGTGCATCTCAAATCTGTGCCGCGTATTGTATGGCAATTATACCTCAGTAAAGCTGTTACAAAGGAGAAGGAAGCCCTGGCCAATGTGGCTCAGTTGCTTGGAGCGCCATCGGTGGAGCACCAGAAGATGCTGGGTTCAATTCCTGGTCAGTGCACATACCCAGGCTGTGGTTTCAATCCCCTACTGGGGCATGTACAGGAAGCAGCTGATTGGTGTTTCTCTTTCACATCAATGTTTCTCTCTCTCATTATCTCTTCCTTCCTCTCTCTCTAAAAATCAATAAAAAATAAAAATAAAGGAGAAGAGAAGGGCAGAGGAAGTGGTGGTGGAAAATATATGTTACAAATGGAAGAGGCAGAACAGAACCTGTTATATAATTTCTGACTTCTAACTCAGGACAGTACAATTACCCCAACCTCTGTTCACCTGCCCAGATGCCTTCATGTTGCCATCTTCTGAGACACATCCTCATCACCTGCTCCAAGCTTTAGAAATTCATTTCAGTGTCCAGATACCAACCACCCTAGTTGTTGCTCAGTCAGCTGGCCCTAGAGTCCCTTTCCCAGCACCTAGAAAGAAGGTGTAATTTAAATAAGCATGAGATTGCTTATAAAAATGCTTGCTATCAACTGTACTAGGGAAATGCACATTTAAACAACGAGATACCATTCACACACTTATTAGACTGGCAGCTAAAATCTTAAAAATTGGTAATTCTAAGTGTTGACCAAAATGCGAAACAAGAACTCTCTTTCATTACTGGTGGAAATTCAAAATTTAGGAGGTAGGTTTTTTTTAGTTTCTTATAAACTTAAACATAATCTTACTATATGATCCAGCATTTGCACTTCTTAACCAACCAATTTGAAAATGTAGACACACACATACACACACACACACACAGGAATAAAAGCACACAAGTGCTTATTGAAGCTTTATTTATATCTCAAAATTTAAATCAACCAAGATGTTCTGCTATACAAGCAGTTGAGCACAACCAACATCCAGATTTTGGTTTCTAATATCTGAATTGGTCCAATAAAAGGACTAAATTCTTTGGAGAAATAGATGATTCTAGGACATCAGCAAATATATAAGATGAGCCTGGAGCATTTTATAGTGCCATAAAGTAAGAAAATACTAAAAAAAAAATTTTTAAACACAACAATAGAGATATGTCCAAAGTACACAGGAGTGCCCTGACTGGTTTGGCTCAGTGGATAGAGCGTCAACCTGCAGACTGAAGGGTCCCAGGTTCAATTCCGGTCAAGGGCATGTACCTTGGTTGTGGGCACATCCCCAGTGGGGGGTGTGCAGGAGGCAGCTGACTGATGTTCCTCTCTCATCGATGTTTCTAACTCTCTATCCCTCTCCCTTCCTCTCTGTAAAAAATCAATAAAATATATTTTTTAAAAAGTACACAGGAGTCAACTGAAAGAGCAACAAAATAAAGTATTTAATAATAATCTAAAGCATAAAATAAATATCTGTAAGTCTATATTGAAGTAAAGAAATGATTATATAAATTATGGGGTGAATAGGTGAATCACTTGCATTCTAATTCCAAATAATTTATTTACATTCTTTGCTCTCAAGGAGATGGCATATAACTCCCACTCTTTCAGTATGGGAGTCTTTAAATAAGCAGTGACTTCTTTCCAAAGAGTACAGTAAGGAAGGAGGGGAAAAACAACAGCTGTGCAATAGAGAAACTGACAACCACAAGATCACGACTTCACATCAACAGTTCTGAGTCATGTTGATGGCATGTACCCTGGATGTGAGGTGATTAGAATGGTGCATTACCTGTCTGGTCTGCATCCCCGAGCCCCCAAATCCTAATCTAATTATGAGAAAAACATCAGAAAAACCCCAACCAAGGGACATTCTACAAAATACCTAACCAGTACTTCTCAACATCATCAAGGCCATCAAAGCCATTAAAAAACAAGGGAGACCAGGACAGTCTAAGAAATTGTCACAAAAAAACAAGACCCTAAGGAGACATGACAACTAAAATGTAAATATGGTATCCTGAATTGGATCCTGGGAGAAAAAAAAATTGGTAAAACTAAGGAAATTTGAGTAAACGTGGGTTTTATAATAATCCTATGTAATAAAGAGGTAATATGCAAATTAACTGACATGACTTCACACAAGATGGCCACCCCCATGTGGTCAAAGATGGCTTCCACAAGATGGCCAGCAGGGGAGGGCAGTTGGGGGTGACAGGGCCTTCAGGGGAGGGAGGGCAGTTGGGGGGACCAAGCTTGCAGGGGAAGGCAGTTGGGGGCAATTGGGATGGCAGGGGAGCAGTTAGGCTGGCAAGGGAGTGGTTAGGGGGTGATCAAGCTGGCAGGCAGGCGAGCAGTTGGGAGCCAGCAGTCCCAGATTGTGAGAGGGATGTCTTACTGTAGGATCAGGCCTAAACCAGCAGCTAGACGTCCTCCAAGGGGTCCCAAATTGGAGAGGGTGCATGCTGGGCTGAGGGATATCCTCCCCACCCCCGAGTGCATGAATTTCATGCACCGGGCCTCTAGTGTATTAATATTGGTTCATTAATTGTGACAAATGTGCTCTATCAGGTAAAGTATAAATAATAGAGGAAACTAGGTTTGGGGTATATAGGAACTCTGTACTATCTTCACAGTTTTTCTGGGATTCTCAAATATTCTAAAGTTTTTTTAAAAATGTACTTTAAAAAGTTATGTCACTTGGAGTCAAACAGAGTTGGGTTGAATCTCATCCAAGAGGCCTTAGGCAAGCTAATTTATATCTCTGGGCCTTAGTTTTCACAAGGCTAGTATAAATGTAGCCACATCCACTCTATCTCACGATGTAAGTAAAGTGTCTCGGCAGAGCAGACTCCCCCAATCCCTGCCCTTTCTCTTCTCTCCCTGTACAAGATGACAATTACAAAGTGCCCGATGGGGGGTTTGAAGGCCATCTTCATCTTTTCATTTCCAATGAGCATGTAGCCTCTCTTCAGGGCCCATACAGTAGGAATGACTCCTTCATGTGTGAAAATCTAACAGTAGTGAGGCGAAGGACATCAGAGACATGTTTATTAGACTCACCTGGACTGGGCTCTCCACTTTGCATAAAGGATACATTACAAACAGACAGGGCCATGTTCTCTAAAACCCTCCAAAAACAGTGAGGTGCTCTCCCCTAACCCAGCATTCTTCAGTTCCTACTTTTGCCTCTGGACTTCCTGGCCATGCATGCCCCATCCTGCTCTTCCAGTTTGACCTAAAAGTCCCTCTGTAAAGGCTTCATGCATCATGAGGTTATTTCCATCATCTCAATGACTCAAGGCATGCGGCATGATTAAGGGCACTGCCGGCCAATCTTTCTGTCACTCTCCATTCTTTTCCTTTTTGTTTTCTTCCCTTGATTGGTCTTCTAATAATTAGCCACTGTTAGCATCCAAGCAGAACCCAACATATAATTTTTGTTTGAAAAAATTATAACAAAAAGAGAAATGAGATAAAATGAATGGAGAGGTTTCTTTATTTTACATATGCATTTAACAAATACGAATGTAGTACTTAGTGTGTGTGTTATAAATGTAGTCACTTAATTACAACCTTATAAATATTAATTCAGTTAATAGTCACTTCATCCCTATGGATTATTACTATTTGCATTTTACAGGTGAGGAAATGAAAACACAAAGCATTTCAAGAACTTGCCCAGCATCAGAGAGCTAATACGTGGCAGAGCAGAGCAGGGTGTGAACTCAGGCAGTCCTTCTCCCTAGTTGAGAGACTGTGTGGCAGGAGACAAACACTTCACATTTTTCATTCCATGTCATTCTCACAACACCCCTCTTTGGTTTCTATTTTCACACACACACACACACACACACACACACACACACACACACACACACACCTAATAGGTGGACCTTGAAAAAGTTAAATGTTGAGGAATACAGGATGCATCAAAGTAAAGGAAAGAGTTTTGTTCCTTAAAAAAAAAAACAGGCAGAATCTCCTACACAGTGTCCTCCCACCCAACCCCACCTGCTGTCCCCACTACTTGACCCCTCCCCAAACCATGCAGCCCTGGCGCAGGCCTCTAGGGCTTCCCTCCCTTTCAAGTAAATTGGACAGGCCAGACACCATTCCTGTTATTTCCTGGGCAAAATCCAGGCTTTTTCTGCAGTTCCCAGGTTCTTTGAACAGTAACACTTCCCAGGCTTTAGGCCAGCTCTGTCCCAAATTCTCTGCTTAAATAGCAATGGCTCCCCAGTCCACCCCGAGAGACACCATGTAGAAATGATTGGCATTTCTAATCCAGCAACCAACGGGGAAGACAAATCATTACAAAAACTTGAACGGATCAGTGCACTGAAGAAGCCCTGTGGCTGCTCTCCTGCCATGAGCATTGCCCAGGTTTGTTCAATTTGCATTTTTAAAGATGACCTTTACTCAAATTTGGTGTGTTCCATCGTAGACCTTAGGGGAATTTCAGGAACAGGAAAGGCTCCTGCAGGTCCTGTTTTTCTTGGTTTTGGGATTTTGCATCCTCCCATGCCCTTCCTTTCTGCACCCCAGCTCCTTGAAGTTCCCTCCCATCCCTCCGTCACATTGACAGTTCCTGGTCAACCATGGATGTCCCTGCCTGGGCCAGGTTGTAAGTAAATTGTCTGATGGAAACAGCTTAAGAGCGGTGGTCACAAGAGCAAAGGTCTGTTCCCAGGTCAACTAACAACCCTGCCTGTGGCTTTCAGCCAGTTTTCTGACCTTTCCAGGCCTAAGGTCTCTCATCATCAGGCCAATCAGCATCACCCAGCCCCACTCTACCTGCTTTGCTCTGTGAACCACAACACGGCTCTCGACTGGACAATGCTGCCACTGTGGAGGGCATTGGGAAAAGAAGGCAGGCATTTTGGGGTTGTCACAGCATCCAGGGAATATACTGACATTTCAGTGTGAGGGGACCTAGGAGGCAATGCTCGCTCAAGACAGTTCCAAGTAGAATTCCCCACAAACATTGCTAACAGTGATCCCCTGCACATCCCAGTTGAAGGACCTACATGCAAAAAAAATATCCAAGAGTTTTATGTCTTTATGAATTTAATGTTAGCACTGAGTGGTTGAACTCTTGTTTAATTTTCCACTTTATTCAAAAGCATTTTCTAACTGCAAAACCATGTGTGTGTGTGTGTGTGTGTGTGTGTGAATGCACGTAACCTAGGAAAAGCACTCACTACATTGTGTGTCTGGAGAGCCAGGTGCTGGTTCTAGTTCTACACTGCGTGACCCTGAGAAGCACTTCCTGTGGGTCACAGAATCTCCTGATCCCTGTGTGACATTTGTTCTGCTGAATTTCTAAGGTACCATGAAGCTCAACATTTCCCTGACTCTAAGGCCAGGAAACCTCATCATTCTTTCTGCACTTTCATAAGCAAATGTGACCAGTGTAGAGAGGTTAAATAAAGGAGTGAAAGATGGATGGGGGTAACCCGGGGGTTCTCCTATAAAGGTCAAGTCCAGTGAAATGACAGCAGTGATGGAGAGCAGTCACCAGAAGGTAATGAAGGCAAATGGCAAGGCTGCTGGGTGCTTCGAATGGCTCTGCTTCAGATAACTCAGAGACAGAGCTAAGAAAATGCTGAGGCATGGTGTCTTCTCCGAGCAAAATAGCAGAGTCTGAGTAACAATGCACCTGCTTGGGAAGGAAATTTGCCCGCAACTTTGCCATTAACTTATCCTATGACCATTTTGAGGCACACTGTGTGGCAAGCCCTGGGTAGGAAGAGTAACAGAAAGAGAAGGCATAGCCCAGCCCTCAAACTGCTCACAATTAGTTAGAAAGAAATATAAACAAATTTTAAGAACATGGCAAATGCACCTCGGCCAGTGTGGCTCAGTTGGTTGATCGTTGTCCTGTGCACTGAAGGGTCGCTGGCTCAATGCTCTTTCAGGGCACATGTCTGGATTTGGGGCTTTATCTCCAGTCCCTCTCACATAAATGTTTCTCCCTCCCTCTCCCCCTGCCTCTGTCTCTCTAAAATCGATAAAAAACATATATTTTAAAAATCATGGCAAATGCATGCAAGGTAGAGTGAATACATGGAAGAGAGGTGATCTACCTCAAGGAAATACACCTTCCCAAGGCGTTGACGGACATGCGGTCACCTGGCAGGGAGGTGGCGTGGAGGCTGGAGCGAAGGGTGGGAACACCCTTTGAGGTGAGTGTGGCGACACACAGATAAGAGATAGCCAGGCATGGTGGGGAGAAGAAGGCAAGTCAGTTTGTCTTGAGGGCAGAGTGGGTGTTAAAAACACGAGAAGAGACTGGAGGGTTCAGCATGGTTCAGCTGTGTGGTTTGGACTTTATCTGGTAGGCCACACGGACCACTAAGGAGATTTCTAGTGGGGTGTAACATAAGCACATTGCAGTTGGCGAAGCGTGAAAACAAAAGTTTAGAAAACCGAGGCTATGGAAAGAAACAGAAAACTTTTTTCTAAGCCTGAAACCGTAAGTTGCTGTAAGAAAAGGAAAAGGTGAGTTTGCACGGAAGGGTTTTAAACTAATGAGGGCTTCAAATGAAATTAGCACAAAAACTTTCCTATCAACTTACTCTTAGCTGCCAGGGATACGAACGTGATAGAAAACCCAACACAAAGAGAATGAGAGGGAGACCATCAGCAAGCAAAATAGGCTAACAAATTTCGAAAGGCAGAGAATGCAAAACATTGAATGGGCGGAATGTAATGAGAACCTCAGAAAAAGCAGGAAGAGGCTATAAGCAAGAGAAAGGGCCCAAATGTTCCTGAAAAAGCCCATGGGAATTCCCAACACTGATCTGGCTTGAATTTGTCCTTGAAGCCATTGCAAGGACAAGGGTATGTGAGTGAAAAAGTGCTCAAAGAGGAGACCCTGACTGAAACTCTCCACCAGCCACTGTGTTAGTCAGTGGGCCATGTTTTCTGTCCCTTGTGCATGTGTATGTATGTGCAGGAAGCCACACACACTGCCCTTACTGTGCTTCTATCTAACATTATACTCCCATGAGAAGCACCTACTACCATTAAAAGGAAAAAAAACTCTCTAAAAAAAACAGAAATGAACTACCCAAAGGGAAATTGGGTCTCTAGGGTACATCTCACCGCCCTGAGTAGAACTCTCCCTTTTCTGCACTTTAATAAGCTCACCTTGAAACCAAGATGTCCCAGTGAGAGGAGGCCACCTGGCTCACTTCCAGCTAACAATACAGAAGACGAAGTCCAATGGGGTTCTCCTAAAAACTAAGAAGCTTCCCAATAAACGTCTCAGATGCAAGACAAGGCTTTGTTTGTCTTCCTGCCTGGACCATACCCTTGATAGTGGAGAAGCAGCAGCCAGCTAGTGACCATAGGTAACCAGCAAAGTGAGGAAATAAAAATGAACTAAACATGGCAAAATTAGAAACTAGAAAGAGCTGAGATCATTTTTAACTTGCTTACTTGCTAATTGAGACCTGGAACCATCTAGGTTCACTCCTCTTCTGAAGCGGGATAATAAATATCTAAATTGTTGAGGCCACTTTAGTTGGGTGTTACCTTATTTATACATAAACACATCCTAACCAATACATAGAGGAAACATCGAGCCTAAAAGAAGAAATGTCTAAAAGGATGGCCTTCAGGAAGTGACACTGTCCAGGGACAGAAGAGACAGAGTTAGGCTTTCAGTACTATTGTTTAACACATGTAGGTATCACATTGATAAAAAGAAGCAGACTGATTAGCAGCACATACTGATGAGTATCAAAAACCTATTTGTTTTGTTAAATACATTAACTGTTTTAACACTGCACTTTTAGATGATTTCATTTTTAACTGTTTGGTAATGTTTTATATTGAAACAGAAGCCAGGAATTTGTCCATAGGATTTAATCCCAGCCCTGACATGCTTGTGACTCCAGCTGAAGGATGTCACAGCTGCATGATCACTCTCCCCTCATCCAGTGACAGCAAACGCAGGGAATTCAACATTCACAAAGCTGTTTCACTGGTGAGAGCTTGTGACCTTCAGATGTTATTTTTACATGGAGCTGGAAGTAGAGCTATGTATCCACTAAGACTGGCTGTCAACATCAATGCGTACAAGCTTGCTAAATGCACAAGTTAAAATGCAAGGTTCTGAGGCCCAGTCTCCAAGATTCTGTTTCAGACCTATATGCATTTTTAGAAAGTCCCCAAATAATTCAGATGCAGGTGCCTCAGGACAACACTAAGCATCATGTGGTTTGACAAGTACATGCTAAAGGGTCAGAGGGAAAAGCAGTGGCCATCACGTAGACTGGATTAACCATTCTCCTACCCACCCAGCAATCTATTTATTCCTGCAACAAAGGTTCGCTGATCACATGCATGGTGCTGATCCCTGAGTACTCAAAGCTGATTAAGACAGCGGTCTTGCCTTGACTGGTTTGGCTCAGTGGATAGAGTGTCGCCCTGTGGACTGGGGGGTCCCGGGTTCGATTCCGGTCAAGGGCATGTACCTTGGTTGTGGGCACATCCCCAATGGGGAGTGTGCAGGAGGCAGCTGATCAATGTTTCTCTCTCATCAATGTTTCTAGCTCTCTATCCCTCTCCTTTCCTCTCTGTAAAAAATCAATTAAAAAAAAAAAAGACAGCAGTCTTGCCCTGCTGACCTAACAGTACAGCTGGAAGGAAAACATGAACAGAAATCCACTGAGATTCTTTTTTTAAACTTTATTAAGGTACTAGAGGCCCACTGCACAAATTCGTGCACAGGTGGGTCCTGGCTGGCCCAGCCCCAATTGGCAGATCAGTACTGGGCCTGTTGGGAGGAGGAGATGTCAGGAGGCTGGCCAGCCAGCCCCGCCTCTGATTGGGGTAGGGGGTTGATTGGGGAGGAAGGTGGCTAGGGAGAGGGGCCCCAGGCCGATCAGCGTGGTGGAGGCTGATCTGGGGTGAGGCCCACCAGGGGGAGGGGCTGCAGGAGATTGGCCAGCTGACCACTACCCCCTATTGGGGTGGAGGAGACAATCAGGGGTGAGGTTGCCCTGGGGAAGGGGTTGTGGGAGGTTGGCCAGCCATCCCACCCTCGATTGGGGTTGGACAGGCCAATCAGGGGGGTGGGGCTGGCCAGCCAACCTCCCACAGCCCCTCCCCTCTGATTGGGCAGTTTGCTGGCTACAGTGGGGGTTATAGTAACCAGTTGTTCTGGTCATTACAGCATTCCAATTGCTGCTTTTTATATCTAATCTAATAAAAGCGTAATATTGAAATTGACCATTTCTTCAGGATGCCTAAGCCATATCCACCAGCCAATCAGAGTGACTATATACAAATTAACCCAGCCAACATGGAGGCTGGCAGTCACGGAGCTGAGTAAACAGGCAGCTTCCGTTGCAGCCAGAGTAAAACTGTTTGCCAGCCACCTGGACTTCTCCCGGCTCTAAGCAACAACATATTTGCAACATTGTCTCAATTTTAAAAGCCTCGGAGTTGAAGCCAACAGAAGGCTGCGTGACCTGCCTAAGCCTCAGCTTAAAGGAACAGTGTATCAATTATAGAAGATAAATAAACCCCAGAAACCTGCTTCCAGCCAGCCTTCCTGAGATATTGGGTCAATGGGAGCTGTGGGCAGCCTGAAAGCCTGAAAACATCCCTCAGTTTGTCACCCAGGCTGGCCAAGCCCAAATGGGGTGAGGCAGCTCACTGGGGGGTTTGGCCAGCCTGCAAACAGCCATCAGCTCCTCACCCAGGCTGACCAGGCATGCCAGCAGGTGGACATCCCCAGAGGGGTCCCAGACTGCAAGAGGGCACAGGTCAGGCTGAGGGACCTCCCAAGTGCACAAATTTTTGTGCACCAGGCCCCTAGTATATAGATAATTGGCAAATAAAATGGTGATATTTAAAATGTGCATCATGATGATTTGATATACATACACAGGGTTGTGCTAAAGTAGGTTTACAGTTGTATGTGAAACAGAGTTTATTTATTATTTATTAATGATTGTAATATTTTCCATATTAACAACTGTAAACCTACTTTTGCTCCATTCTGTACATTGTGAAAGGATTTGCCCACCTAGTAAATTAATACATCAATCACCTCACTTGTATTTATTTCTTTAGGTGAGAACATTTAAGTTTACTCTCTTAGCAAATTTCAATTATGCTATACAATGTTATCAGCTACAGCTATTATGCTGCACATTAGCTCCTCAGAATTTATTTATCTTGTAGCTAAAAGTTTGTACCATTTTACCAATCTTTCCCTCTTTGCCCCACTTCTCAGCCCCTGGCAACCAATTTTCTAATCTCTGTTTCTGTGACATTTACTTTTTTTTTAGATTTCACATATAACTGATACCAAGTTCTTCTCTGTCTGGCTTATTTCACTTAGCACAATGCCCCCAAGGTCCACCCATATTGTCACAAATAGCAAGATTTCGTTTTTTTCTCATAGCTAAATAATATTGCAGTGTGTGGTATGTGAAGATATATATCTTACATTTTCTTTATGCATTCATCTTTGTGGGAAGCTGAAGCTGCATTCCGAGCATGCATTTAATTATCTTTGTTACAGTTACTGCCCAAATCCCACCTCCCTGAACATCTGAAGAGAATCAAAGCTCAAGTTGAATAAACAGGATGCCTCCCTTTTGTCTGCTCTCCCTTTTGACTTATCGTCTCCTTGACACTTATGGTTTGATCTGCTTATCTCACTACTAAATCCTTAGAAGAACTCCCTTCTTCTCCGTACTATATCTCCCCTTTGTATCTTACAATAAACGAGACTTGATCAGAAACCTGTCTTGTCTCCGCCTCTTGTGTCTCTTGTCCCATCATTCTCACTCCCCCTCTAGGGTCTCTGTTGACTTACCCGCAGGCCGGGACACATCTTCAATAGAAAGCAAGGTTTTTTCCATATCTGGGCTATAGTAAACGAAGCTGCAATGAACGTGGCACCACAGATACCTCTTCAATGTCTTGTTTTCATCTTCTTCAAATAAATACCCAGAAATGGGATTGGTGGAACATTTGGTAGTTCTGTTTTCAATGTTTGGGGGGAACCTCCATACTATTTTCCATAGTAGTTGCATCAATTTACATATCCACCAACACTACACAAAGTTCCCTTTCCTTCACATCCTTACCATCACTTCTGTCTCTTGTCTTGAGAATGAATTTTTAAACATTTTGAAAATAAAGCAAAAATTTTGCTGTTTAGAGCAGAACACCTCAGAGATGGCACCTCAGAAATACTTCTCCGAACATTAGAGACACTGAAATCAAGGCAGAACCATGGCAAAAGCCTGGACTCATGCCCTTCTAGGAGAAAGGCTCCTGCCCTTGAGCTTTATCCTTTATTTACACCCTCCTCCCCCACCCCCACACACACACATGCACTCAACTTTCTCTAGGGTTAGTTTTCTTTATGTGTATGACCTTTGTGCTTGGGACTCAGACAGTGTCTAGACATAGGCAACAAGCAAACAGTTGGCTTTTAATCAATCCCAGTGTTTTGACATTAAACACCTCAGAGATTCAAATCACACAAGCTTTGCTACAAGGCTGTATGATAACCCATAATACCAAATGAGTACTACTTTGGTTCTTTATATTATATGTATGGACTAAGTCAGCTTTAAGTGTTTTACCCTTAGCCAGATGTCCAGATGTCTAGACATTCCTAGTGTGATGCAGACAACCAGATATGTTGGTATTAGGTAGCAAAAGCCTTGGTTTCTTCCTAAACAGAAACCAAGTTTTTGTATTTGGTCCCAGACAGAAGCAATATGCTTATGCTCCTGGCTACACTTTAAAATTAATTTCCCTTTTAATTCTCTCACCCTAGTCTCTCACTTACGAATTTACCCATCCCCTGCTTTTCATAAATCAGATCCATAAAGCAATAAACAAAGTTCCGATGATGAAGCATCACAGCTCTAGGTAAAGGCACCTTTCTCGTCCATGTCAAGGCTGTCCTTGTGGAACCAGCAGTTTTGAAAATGTACTCCCCTCATTGAAGAAAGAGATCCCTGGCTCTAAGAAAGAACTGCTGGTTCTTTATAGTGCATTGCTTGTGTCAAGTATTAAACACTTTACTGAGTGTCAAGTGTATTCCAAACACTTCACTCATTTTATTATTCCCATTATTCGACCTGTACTGTAAGAGATTTAAAATGTCAAAAACTACACATTATTACCGGTAACTCTTAAAAACAAATGTGGCATGATCTTTTTACATTATTCTTTGTTCACCCCTGTTCTGTCACACCATCACTTTTTACAGGAACACTTAACAGAGAATATCAGTCTCCTTGTTAGCCTCCAGTAGTAGTATGATGAAGGGTTTTCTTTTTCAGATTCCAGCCCAGTTCCACTAGGTCACACTTTCATTATATTTTCATTTCTGGAAAGTATATGCACAATCTCCTCTTTAAAATAAGTTACGAGGTGAGAGTGAGTTTCTGAGTACGAATACTACCATCTAAGAGGTAATTGTTTTAAAAGAAAATGTTAGGCTGATGAATCACCACATCAAATTAAGTACAGCACCTAATTAACCGGAAGTCATGTGATCAGTCAGTCCTGACGAGCAGTGGTTACATTTGGGCTAATGAGAAATTATGACTGACTCCCTTTTCCTGGGAATGACACTGAAAGAGTAGCAGTGAAAATGCTTTCCAAAGGACTCTGTCCCTCTGAGTCCAAGGCATCAGCTTAAAGAATCAGGTGGGGGAAAGCGGGTGGGGAATCATTCCTCTTGAAGTTGCCTGACAAACGGCATTTCCTAAACTAATCTCTCTGCAATATTAATCCTAATATATTAAGTGATTTCAAAAAGTTCTCTAACCAAAGGTAACTGAGGAGGTTTGTTTTGCAGTCTCCTCCCTGAGATTCCCAATGAACCCAGCACCCCCAAAGTTTGCAAGTCCTGCTATAGAAAGCCTTTGAATTTTGCTTAAACTATAGTTCTCTGGAATTATGTTACCAAGTAGCATGATAGTTTATGGAGTCAGGAGGCTTACACCTTGGGAAAGTATTCTGATCTCCATGCAGATGCTCTGAACATCTGGATAATCAGCTGGCTTTTTCACCTTGAGAGGATATTTCATCCTTGTGCAAACAGGTCAAGGCAATGCTGAAAATAATCAGCAAGATCTACATATGCTAATGTTGGTTAAAAAATTCTGTCTGTTGTTCCTTTGTAAGACATTATTGGTTTTTATGAAATTTATTTGGAAGGGAAAAGAAAATACTGTTTTTCAAACACAATATTTTTTGTTACTTTTTCATGCACTTTCCCAGCATTGCCCCCATTCCCTGCCCCACCACTTCCCTCTCCAGGAATTCTCAGGGGGCAAAAGCTTGGGGAAGGCAGCACTGTAAATCCTACTAAAACAAAGTGGGAGTGAAACCTCCTGAGAAACAATTCATCACTGCCAGAGACGGCTGATGCTCAGTGGAAGGAGCCTGGAGTAATTGATGTGGAGCCCAAAGGACTTCCGAATGGCTTCACATTCTTTTCCAGTGCGATGGGAAGACCCTTCCACAGCATCTAAGCTTTCAAATCTGAAAACACTTTTTAAGATCATGCATGCCTTTCAGCCAAAAATATTAAAATTTTACAAAAGTTCTCATGTTAAATCGGTGCTGCCACCCACCCTACAAATCAAATGCATCAGAGCCCCGCTCCATGACAGACTGTTTGGTCAGGACCCTGAGAAAAGGATCCCAGGATGGAAATATTCATAGACTCAGACGGAAAAAGTTTGTTCTAAACACAGTGGTGCCTCTCAGTTGCTTTGTCTTGAGGCAGTCGCTGTGACTCTGGAGGGCTTAAGATCCTCACTTGTGAGAAGGGGGTGAGGGAATTGCTACTGAGTGATCATGCACTTTTTCTACAGTAAATGTGTTCTTAACTGTCTTGCATTGTATTCAGCTTGCGGGATACATTTATACTCTGTTAGCTCTAGAAAAAGTGTGTTTGGATTCCTACAGCAAATCACAGCAAACCAAGAACATTCGAGAGCTCAAGCCCCAGGCGCGGCTATATGCTAAGTTCTGCTTGCCTATAAACCTACATACCAGTTGTGATCATGGCAAGTACAGCCTCTAATTTCCACTTTACATTAGTGATGGAAAAACAGTTGTTTCTGAAAAACTAAGTTAAATGCTTAAATCTCCAGAGTAAAATAAAAAATGAGATCCTAGGACTGTTGTTGAAATAGGTGTACGAATTGTAAAAGTTATGGTGTAAAACATTAAAAATTCAGCAGAATACTTTATTTTTTTATTTCTCAGTTTCCTTTATTTCTTTTTTTATTACATACAGTTTTACAAAGATTAGTACATATGTCTCTTTTTTCCCCTGCCCTTCCCCCCGCTTCCTCTACCCCCCAGTGTTTTGTGTCCATTGGTTATGCTTAAATGCATGCATAAAAGTCCCTTGGCTGATCTGTTACCCCCCCCTCCACTAACCCTCCCTGTCCTTGTTGCTGTAATTTGACAGTCTGTTAGATGCTGCTCTGCCTCAGAATACTTTATTGAAATGTCTTCAGGTTCTATATTTACATTATTAATTTCTACTTAAAACAATTGGACTTATTAGAAATTTCAAAAATAGTAGAGCATTCCCAAGTTTTATAGCAAGTGATGGGTAAGCTTTTATGTTGAAAAAGGTGTGATACCTATTTATTCAAAGAGAAAGTTTAGAGTAGTTTATTTGATTTGTGACATATGGAAGGAAGATAACAACAAATGCTTAATTGAGATTGCATGTTTGAAAGTGAAATTATTGGTGATATAGAAATTATGTTCTTACATGACAGAAACAAATGGATCTAAAGTTGAGGAAGACGGAAGAGGGTAAGAGATATGGGATAAATATTACAGCAAAATAATATTAATGCAGTATGTAAAGACACACAGGAATTAGTTTTTACATTGAACAACCTGAGTTGATGTTGATGCTATATTTTTAGGGTTAAATAAAAAGGATTTATTTTTAAGTATTGTATCATAGTATATGTAAAAGTTAGTTTACTTTTTCTATACAATGTAAAATTTTGTATTTTATTATATTAACATGCTTTTATATATTTATCATAAAATTGTGTGTGTAGCTATATCTATATATCATTTTTATATTTTCTCTTTTTTTAACTATAACCACCACTTCCAATTATATCAGATAAGACAGGGTCTACTATAATGTCAACTTTTCTCTGTGGGGACTCAGAAGGAAAGAAGAGGGAGAAAAAAAGGTCTATTACATCAGAGTCCTCCAAAATCCCTGCTTTGGATTTATGTAGTAATCTGCCATAGAATTCAGTGGGATGTTCTTAGTTGAAAAAGACGATTTGAAAGAGAAAAAAGAATTAGTTTGGGGAAGCTGGGATTTGACTGTGAATAAGGTGATATATCAAAGAACAAGTGCTTGTAGAGTTAGAAAAACAAGATGGCTCCCACAGGTCTCATTTGTGAAACAGGCAGAAGCTCAAGTGGGAAGAGTTCGGCAAGCATCCCTGGCATTAACCTGATCATCTGATTATCTTGACTTAAAGAACTCTGTGCTGCTTTTACTGAAAATAGTTCTTTGGAAATAATACTGTTATTTTCCCACTTAAATTTTCCTGAAGTAATTTTGGAAATACTCGCCTAGCTAACCTGAGCTAAAAACAAAAGAGTAAAAAACATTTTTGTTCAAGAAGGACAATGTGATAGAATGAATTGGGTCCTCTCTCCCAAAGATATGTTGAAGTCCTGACCCTCAATACCTGTGAGTGTGACCCCATTTACAGATGTGCTCAAGTTAGAATGAGGTCATTAGGGTGGACCCTACTTCCACATGATGGTGTCCTAATAAGAAGAGAATATTATGAAGAGAAAAACACACAGAAAGTTGATCATGTAAAGTCAGAGGTGAGATTGAAGTGATGTTGCCACAAGCCAAGCAACACCTGGGGCTACCAGAAGCTAGAGGAGTGAGGAGAAGATCTTCCTTTTAAGGCTTCCAAAGGAGCAGGCCCTGGCAACAACTTGATTTTGGACTTCTAGCCTCCAGATCTGTGAGACAGGAAGTTCTTGTTGTTTTAAGCCATCCAGTTTGTGGTATAGTAGTCACCCCCTTATCCATGAGGATATATTCCAAGACCACCAGTGGATGCATACAAATGCAAACACTATGCTTTTTCCTACACATGCATTACCTATGATTAAGTTTGACTTATAAATTAGTCACAGTCAGATATTAGCCATAATAACCAATAAAATAAAATAATTACAGCAATATCTAATCTAATAAAAGAGTAATATGCAAATTGACCCTCACTCCATTACACCCACAAGCCACTCTCAAAAGCCACGCCCACCAACCAATCAGGAACAAATATGCAAATTAACTCAACTAAGATGGTGGCAGCCATGGAGCTGGAGTAGCCCCTGGCAATGGAGGAAGCCAGGGCCCTGTGGGCCCTGAGCTCTACTCAAGGCTACAAAGTTTCAATTATAGAAGATAAACAAACCTCAGATACCTGCTGGGCTGGGACCTTGGGTTGCCAGGGGCAACCCAGGCTTCCAGTGGGGGACCAACGCAACAAAGTTTCAATTATAGAAGTTAAATAAATCCCAGACATCTGCTTCCAGCCAGGCATCCCAGTAGGGACCTGAACCCTGAAGGGGCTGTGGGCAGCCTGAAATGGCCCTCTGCCCCTCACCCAGGCTGACCAGGCAGCCCAGTAGGGACCCGAACTCTGAAGGGACCGTGGGCAGCCTGAAACAGCCATCAGCCCCTCACCCAGGCTGGCCAGGCACACCAGCAGGTGGACATTCCCCAAGGGGTCTCAGACTGTGAGAGGGCACAGGCCAGACTGAAGGACTCCCCCAAGTGCACAAATTTTTGTGAAGCAGGCCTCTAATACTATAATAAAAATAAGAATGAGGTCATTCTCACTCTCAAAATACCTTACTACAGTGTACTCACCCTTCTTCTTGTGATGAGGTGAGGTGATAAAATGCCTACCTGGAGTGAGGTGAGTGATCCAGGCATGATGAAGTAGCATTGTGCTACTATTGACCTTCTGAGCATACCTAATAACCACATGATGGCTTCTTTTTGGCACATCCAAATTACTGCATTGCTGCTCTTGCACTTTTCGTCCATGAGTAAGTAAAATAAAGCAGCTGTGCTGTGGATTAAAGCGACAGGGTGTTGAAGCATCTTTGGAGCCTTGGGGTCCTATACCCAACAGGTTTGCAGGTGGTCTCATTTTCACTGTTACCTAAAGAATCCTACTTGAAACACCAGGTGCAGTAATTCCTCAAATCCCAAGAAAATAACACAAGACAAAGCCTGCAATAAGTACAAATTATTTCAGTCACAAAGAAGAATTAAGTAGCAAAACAAAGAGTGAAGAGGTTTGGGAAAGAGTCTCATTAAGAGGTGGAGCATCTCAGAACTGCAGCACAGAGGCGGCTCACTGGCATCCTTACTTCAATGCCACTATCATGCCGTCTTCTGCTGTCACTTCCAGTGCAAGAATTCTGAGATCTTTCTCAAGATTGCTGCAGCTATTTGGGGTCTTTTTTTATTCCAGATGACCTTTTGGAGAGTTTGTTCTAGATCTTTGAAGTATGTCATTGATATTTTAATGGGATTGTATTGAATCTATAGATTGTTTTGGGTAGTACGGACATTTTAATGATGTTGATTCTACCAATCCATGAATGATATATTCTTCCATTTGTTTATCTCTTCCTCTCTCTCTTTTTTCAGAGTCCTCTAATTTTCTGAGTATAAGTTCTTTACCTCTTTGGTTAAATTTATTCCTGGGTACCTTAATTTTTGTGTTGCAATGGTAAATGGGATTTGGTTTTTTGTTTCTCTTTCTGTGAGTTCATTATTGCTGTATAAAAAAGCCATATATTTCTGGGTGTCAATTTTGTATCCTGCCACATTTCCAAATTCATTTAAGTCTAGTAATTTTTTGATAGAGTCTTTAGGGTTTTCTAAGTACAATATCATGTCATCTGTGAACAATTTTACTTCTTCTTTTCCAATTTGGATGTCTTTTATTTCTTCTTCTTGTCTGATCACTATGGCAAGCACTTCCAGGACTATGTCAAACAAGAGTGGTGAAAGTGGGCATCCCTGTCTCATTCCTGTCCTTAGGGGAAATGATTTTTGTTTTTGCCCATTGAGTATGATGTTGGTTGTAGATTTGTCATATAAGGCTTTTATTATGTTGAGGTATGATCCCTCTATTCTCACTCTGCTGAGAGTTTTTATTAGGAAATGTTATTAGATTTTGTCAAATGCCTTTTCTGTATCAATTGATATGATTATGTGATTTTTGTCTCTCAATTTGTTTAAGTGATGTGTCATGTTTATTAATTTGCAGATATTGTACTAGCCCTGCATCTCTGGAATAAATCCCACTTGGTCATGGTGTATGATCTTTCTAATGTAATGCTGGATCTGATTTGCTAGAATTTTGTTGAGGATTTTAGCATCTATGTCATCAGGGATGTTGGCCTGTAATTTTCTTCCTTTGTAGTGTCTTTAGCTGGGTTGGGGATTAGGATAATGCTGGCTTCATAGCAAAAGCTAGGAAGTGTGCTTTCCTCTTGAATTTTTTGAAATAGTCTGAGGATAGATTTTAGTTCTTCTTTGAGTGTTTGTTAAAACACACCTGAGAATACCCTGGAGGATGATGGCGACTGGCAGGAAGATAGGGAGGGAGAGAGTGTGAGAAAGCCAGGGAGCAATAGAGGAGTGTGTGGATGTGTAAGGTGTGTGTGTGTATGAGCTAGGGACAGTTAGATTCTGCAGGTCTCCTGAGGGGCTGCCAAACAAGGCAGTCTTAGACAGCAGAGCCCTGCTCCCAGCGCGGATACTCCTGGGCGGCCAGCGCAGGCATGGAGATCACGCCATCTTGAGAAACAGAGTGGTTTGCAACTAGGATCCTGGCATCAGCGCCACCCAGTCTGGTCCCAGACGCAAACAAGGTCTCTACAACCACTGGGGAAAGAGACTGGAGACCACAGCTACGGACCCACGGACACCAAGAACCCAGACATCCCAGCTGCAGAGCTCTGTGAGTCGATCCCCCTCCCCACAGGCTTGCAGGCAGCGCCAAGTTGAGGCTACAGGAATTTGGGGAACTCGGGAAAATCTGAGAAACTGTCCCCCCTCGGCACGGGGCTGTGGGAATTTAAGAGTAGGAACTAAGAAACTCTGAGAAACCGTTCCCCTCCCCACGGGGCAAAAATCTGCGTCTAGAAGCGCGCGATTGCGGGGACCTGTTCCCCTCCCCACGGGGCGGCTGGATCCTGCACCTACAAGCGCACTAACGCCGGAGACCACACCCCTTCAACAGGGAGCAGCTGGATTCTGTGTCTAGAAGCGTGAGAACGTGGGGACCGGTCCCCCTCCCCACGGGGTGGCTGGATTCTGTGCCCAGAAGCGAGCAAAAGCAGGGACCTGTCCCCCTCCCCACAGGGCGGTTGGATTCCGCGCCTACAAGCTCACGAATGCCAAGGAACCGCACCCCTTCCACAGGGGGCAGCTGGATTCCGTACCTAGAAGCACGGGGCAGCAGGAACCAACACTTTCTTCCTCACTTTTCTCCTTTTGTTGTCCAGTTTCACCTACCCCAGCCCGGCTTTAAACTATCCCTACTCCCTCTTCTTATCTCCTCTTAAAATCTCACCCTACTTATATATCTAAGTTCCAATCCCCTGCTCTAAGTCCATACTCATCTCATTCTTCTCTTTCTTCACTATCCATATTTTTCTCTCTTATCTTCCACTTCCTTTTCTTCTCTCTCTCTCTCTGTCGCTAAGCTGTTGTTGGCTTGATTGTTGATTATACTGTTTTAGTTTAATTTTTTTAATTTTTTTCCTCCACTGGTTATTTGGTTGCCACTGTTTTCCTTCACCCCACTTGAAATTAGTGGTTGTTTATGGTCTGCATTCATCTCTAGGTATCTGTTGCTGACATTCATTGAAATTAGTGGCAACTCTATCAGAATCCCTTCCCTATATAGTTTCTTCTTGTCTTTTATCTCACTCTCTTTCTTATCTCTCTTACCTTTTTTTCTCTGTCCCTCCCCCAATTTCGTCCTTGCACTCTCTTTTTTCTATCCTTTTCCCCTTTTTCTTTTTCTCCTCCTCTTTCCCCTAATCCTCTTTTCTCAGGTGGCCACCTTCATTTGAAGTTGTTAGTACCGTGAATACATCTGTGTTCAGTATTGTGTGCATTGTGCCTTGTGGTGTGGTACTTCATTCCTTTAACTCAACACAGGAGAGAGAGAACCACGTAAATAGACACCAGAGAAGAGAGATCATGGGGAGACAAAGAAACAGTCCACATATGAAAGAGAAACAGTCATCACCAGAAAAGGAAGTAAACGAAATGGAGGCAACCAACTTGTCAGAGAAGGAATTCAGAGAAATGATCATAAAGTGGTTGAGAAGAATGGAAGACAAATTCAACAATATGTGCAAGAACCAAGAGGAAATGTTGAAGAACCAAGAAGAAATGAAAAGTGACATCACTGCTATGAAGAACTCAATAGAAAGCATCAATAGTAGACTAGATGAACCAGAGGACCGCATCAGTGAGCTAGAAGACAAGATAGAAAAAAATACCCAAACAGAGCAGCTTCTAGAAAAAAAAATTAAAAAGCAGGAGGAGAGCCTAAGAGAACTTTGGGACAACACAAAAAGAAAGAATATCCGTGTAATAGGGGTGCGAGAAGGAGTGGAAAATGAGCAAGGAATAGAAAGCTTGTTGGAAGAAATAATGACAGAGAACTTTCCTGGTATAAGAAAGGGTAATCCCACACAAATACAAGAAGCTTACAGAGTTCCAAACAAAATGAACCCCAAAAGACCAATGGCAAGGCACATTATAATTAAATTGGCAAACACCAATGACAAAGAAAGAATCTTAAAAGCGGCCAGAGACAGACAGAAAGTTACCTACAAAGGCTCCCCAATCAGACTAGCGACTGATTTCTCAACAGAAACACATCAGGCAAGAAGGGAATGGAATGAAGTATACAAAGTCATGCAAAGGAAGGGTCTCAATCCAAGAATACTGTACCCAGCAAGGCTATCAATCAAAATTGAGGGTGAAATTAGGAGCTTCACGGACAAAAAAGGACTAAGGGATTTTGTTACTACCAAACCAGCAATGCAAGAAATGTTAAAGGGCCTACTGTAAAAAGTAAAAATAGGAAGCGAAGAAAGAACACAGGGATAAAGAATAAAAAAATGGCGACAAACAAGTATTTATCAATAATAACTTTAAATGTAAATGGATTAAATGCTCCAATCAAAAGACACAGGGTAACTGAG